>JNDP01000966.1:0-160402 GCA_000696975.1 Apophysomyces trapeziformis B9324
AGAGAGAGAGAGAGAGAGAGAGAAAAGGTATGAGAAGAAAACGTGCAAGACTGACGGCATTTTTTTCTTTTTTGCTTTGCTATTACAAAAGTGCTGTGTCTCAGCAAGATTATCCTTCCATTGAAAAGCTCGTTGGAATGATCAGCAAGGAAAAACAACCTTTTGAACGTTTGGTGATCTCCAAGGAGAATCTGTTGGAAATGTTCAAGCATAATCCTTACAAGGTTCACCTCATTTCTGACAAAATTCCCGATGGCACCTCGACCACTGTTTACCGTTGTGGTCCTTTGATCGATTTGTGTAAGGGTCCCCACGTTCCTCACACTGGCCGTGTGAAAGCATTCTCTGTCACCAAGGTATTAAAAAAAAAGAGGAATTAGAAAAAAAAGTGCATGGTAGCAAATCTCACAGTGTATTATAGAACTCTGCTTCCTACTTCTTAGGTGATGCCAAGAACGACTCTCTTCAGCGTTTGTACGGTATCTCCTTCCCTGACAAGAAGCAAATGACTGAATACAAGAAGTTCATTGAGGAGGCAGCCAAACGCGATCACCGAAAGATTGGCAAAGTATGTTTATTTCATATCAGTAGATAACGAAAAAAAATTGACCTTAGCAATGATAGGAACAAGAGCTCTTCTTTTTCCACGAACTGTCTCCAGGTTCTGCGTTCATGCTTCCCCATGGTGCACGCATCTACAACGCGCTTATGGACTTGATTAAGGTAATGAAGCTCTAAAAGTGATAAACGTGTGTGGGCAAGAGAGAAAAGATATTGACAGATAGCCGTTTAGGGAGAGTACCAAAACAGAGGATTTACTGAGGTCATTACCCCCAACATGTACAACCTGAAGTTGTGGAATCAATCTGGCCATGCTGCTAAATATAAGGAGAACATGTTCTGCTTGGAAGTGGATAAGGAGGAATTTGCATTGAAGCCAATGAATTGCCCTGGTCACTGTTTGATGTTTGGACATAAAGAGAGAAGCTACCGTGAACTGCCCATCCGCTTCGCTGACTTTGGTGTGCTTCATCGTAACGAGTTCTCTGGTGCTCTTTCTGGTCTTACTCGTGTTCGTCGTTTCCAACAAGATGATGCCCATATTTTCTGCCGACAGGATCAGGTATGTATACACAGGCAAACTAAGAAAAAACAAAGCTAATCGCTGGAAACAGATTGAAAAAGAAATGGCTGGCTGTTTCGACTTCTTGAACCATATCTACGGTATCTTCGGTTTCGATTTCCACTTGAAGTTGTCTACTCGCCCCGAGAACTTTATTGGTGAAGTCAGTGTCTGGGATAACGCTGAGAAGGTATATAGAAATCAACCGATTGGTTATTGTTGTTGACTGACGGCACAATATAGAAATTGGAAGAGGCTCTCAATCTTTTTGCTAAGCAAAAGGGAGCTACCTGGGAGCTTAACCCCGGTGATGGCGCTTTCTACGGTCCCAAGATCGATATTGTTATTTCGGATGCTTTGCGTCGTAAGCATCAGTGTGCTACTATCCAGCTTGACTTCCAGTTACCTGAGCGATTTAAGTTGGAATACCGTACCGAAAACACTGAAAGCGATTTGGCATTCTCTCGTCCTGTCATTATCCATCGTGCTATTCTTGGTTCCGTGGAACGTATGATGGGTATTTTGATTGAACACTTTGCTGGCAAGTTCCCCTTCTGGTTGTCTCCTCGTCAAATCAGTGTTATTCCTGTCGCTGCTGCCTTCTTTGATTATGCACAAGAAATTACCACTAAGCTGGTTTCGCTCGGTATCCACGCTGATGCTGATCTGAGCGACAGCACTTTGCCCAAGAAGATTCGCAACAGCGAATTGGCCCATTATAACTTTATCTTTGGTATGTGTAGGAAGCCATTGACTTTATATGGATTCTAACTATTTGTACTACAGTTGTTGGTGGTGAAGAAGAAAAATCTCGCTCAGTGAATGTGCGTAACCGAGATGATGTTGGCACCAAGGCCAAGGGCAAGATGATTCCTTTGGATGAAGTAATCGAATCTGTTGTTAACTTAAAGAAGAACAAGAGCTTAGAAAACAAGCTGTAAATTTTTCAAAAAGCAAAATGTATAAATGGATGGAGGATTGTTAGATAACCCGAGTATATTGGTTCATATTCTTGGCTGTAATGGGTAGATAGATGATATCTGATATATGAATATGCTTTCAGCACGACGACTTGATTTCTTGCTTGACTGCACGTTGTCATCAGATCGTGACAGATTACCAGTTACAGCTTAATTAGCTTTTCACTAGCCCAGAAATACTAGTCAGTGGAGGC
Organism: Apophysomyces trapeziformis B9324; assembly: GCA_000696975.1. NCBI lineage: Eukaryota > Fungi > Mucoromycota > Mucoromycetes > Mucorales > Mucoraceae > Apophysomyces > Apophysomyces trapeziformis. The sequence continues at coordinate 2,298 of JNDP01000966.1, forward strand.
GAGCGATTTGTGCGCCTCAACACAGCACAGGCGTTCTGGATCGTAAATTTTCGCTACCTTGGTAACAAGCATTCATTTCTGTTTCAAAAACGCCCTTAGCAGAGTCCAAGGGTCTGGCCAGAACATTTATGAATTCTTTAAGTTTATTTGCCCAAATATTTATCAGTTATAGGTTATACGGAACCCTTTTCCGCCACAGAAAAGTTCAGGGACATAACGGGTTGGGCGGCGTACGATGACGACGACACGTGTATTGTGTTGTAATTGTTTGTTGCTTACTTCGATTCTCCCCTTTTCAACGGAAACATACTATGCTGCTTCGTTGGCGCTTTTTTTTTTTTTATTTAATTTGTGCAACTGGATATTCTTACCAGGTATATAGATCGAAAATCGGTGTCCGTGAAACGGAGAAGAAAATATAAAATGTTGGGTAATGAATGTTTGACACAAATCGCTAGGATTGGAAAAGCTTTGATTTCTTCTTTTCCAAAAAGCTCTGCAACATACTAAAAAATAACTTTCTTTTCTTTTTGGTGTGTAGTGAAGGAGGATGAAAAAGGGGGAGGCAATAGAAACCCAGAGGAAGAGGGAGAAGGGAAGGAGGGAAGAAGAGGGAGAGAGGGAAATGTAGAAACTTAGCACTGCTTGAAATGTGCTACTGCATCATTCAATGTTTCTTTTAGGCGCTCTGTCTCTCCCCCATCGCGTTTTTTTAGTGCGTCTTTTTTTTTTTCTTTTGACTTTCGTCAGATAAAGCACGCAAAAACAACAAGCCAACAATGTTGCATCTTTTTTGAACTTACTTTGTTTCTTTTGCTTCAGCAGATGATGCATCACGCACAAACTTAGATCCCCCTTAACCCAGAAATAAGAAGACAAGGGTATAGGGGTGCATTACCGAACTGGCAGTTTGGCTATATAATCTTCGTTTCCCCTGGTTATCCCCACACGGTTCCCCTCTCTTTCTCTTTTCCTTCCATCAACACTTTTCCCACTCGTCTCTATTCCCAAAGTAAGTGACTCGTGTCCAAATGTGCGAAATGTAACACGGATGTCGCACGAGTGCCAAAAAAGATATAAGCCGAATAATATAAGCCCTCTTCTCATATCGAAAACCCATTCCCTTTTGGAACAGCTCTTGTTTTCTTTCCCTTTAGAGTGGTCATGACAGCCAATGAGGTCATCCCTAACGACTTGTCTGCCAGCAACACGACGACCATGCCAGCACCGTTGAAACTTGCGCCGGAAGTGCTCGACAGACTCCGTCAACTTCAGAAATCAGACCAACCTGTCAGTCTGGATGAGATTCTGACGGCTGCCAACCTGAATCATCTGGCTCAACCCACAGCTTCTAAATCAGCAGACACACGACAGCCGCAATCACCGTTACCACAACAACAAGCACTTCCACGTCTTGAAAAATCAACTTCCACCTTGACATTAGCCGAACGACGACGCATTCCTGTGTCGCCAGAGAAACTGAAGCTTTATGCACAAATTGCCCACACCCGTCAACCATCGTTGGATAGCAACACATCCCATGATGACCGATTAAAACGACTGGAAGAAGAAAATGCAAAATTGCCACCACAGGCAAGTTTAATTTCTATTTCCTTGATAGTGGCAGCGATAATAATAAATATTCATAACAACAAACAAAAACCTAATATGCTTGTGATTTGCCTTTTCTTTTTTACTTTTTATTTTATTTTATTTTTTTGCTCTCTGTTTCTTTTTCTTTATAGGACTCGGAGGAATACTTATTAGCGCGATTGGAACGTCAAAACGCGTTACTCAGTGCAGACCCGAAATCAGTATGTATCGAATCGAATGGACTCAAGGCCAATTTCACGACGATCCGTAAGCTGGTGACGGACAATACCCTCACTGTTGCACAGAACGACGAGCAATCGATCCATGATCAGATCGCGAAAAGTCCGTTAAAACACGATGCACCTCAAGACGATATCTCTGACTGGGATTTTTGGCAATGCCTTGTGGATGATTTCCCAACCGCGGCTGCTAAATTACCGCATTTATTGGCGGCTAAACTACGTCATGGTGGGATTCCTCATCGTTTGCGGGGAATCATTTGGCAAGCCATGGCTCGTTCTTCGGCCACTAATTTGGAATCCATATATGACCGATTGGTTGAGGAAGAAGAAAGCACCTCCTCGCCTTATGATCGTGTGATTAAACGCGATCTGTCAAGAACCTTCCCACAGGTTGAAATGTTTAAAGCAGATGGAGGAGAAGGACAACAGGCCATGGGAAGACTCCTTAAGGCTTACAGTGTCTACGATGCCCATGTAGGTTACTGTCAGGGTTTAGCTTTCCTTGTAGGCCCGTTGTTAATGACGGTAAGTTTTTGGATTAGGAGGAAAATAAAAAGTACGCTAATCTTTTTTTTTCTTTTTTCTTTTGCTGTATAGATGCCAGAAAAGCAAGCGTTTTGCGTGTTTGTCAGGTACAAAAGAGAACACAGGGTCGACTATTTGACGTTCGTGAAACAGATTAGGCTAATTTCCTTTTTAGGTTAATGGAAACTTACGATATGCGTACTATGTTCACGCTGAATATGGAGGGGCTGCACCTGCGTTTACATCAATTTCAATCCTTACTCACGCAACTTTGTCCTCGTTTGAATGCACATCTTGCGGACAATTCGATTCATCCAGCCATGTATGCTTCACAATGGTATCTTACCTTATTTGCCTATACGTTCCCCATTTCGCTTGTACTGCGTATCTATGATTTGGCGTTTGCAGAGGGTGCAGTGGAAACAATCACACGCGTAGCGGTAGCAGTAATGCAGAAAAACGAAGAAAAGCTATTGACGATCACTGATTTCGAACAACTCATGATCTACCTCAGCTCCCGCAAGTTGTACGAAGCTGCATATGATTCAAACCCCGAACAAGTGATCGCCGATGCCATGGCACTCAGTACTGTGATCACCAGGACCAAGTTAGACAGTATTGCTGAGAGCTATAACAGGGAACTTGAACAAGAAAAAGATAGGGCACACCAAGTGCTTGCTGTGCGATTTGGCGGCTGGGGACGCCGTAAATCCAAGCGTGACTCTTGGTTTTCATGGGGGGACCAGCCGGCATCGCCCGTATTGAAGCAGGACCCAGCAGCAGCAGCAGCAACAGCTGTTGCACCTGCATCACCTACAACGCCAACTCCACAAAAACTTCATCAAGATCGTACGGTGCCCATGTTGCATCAACAAATCGAAGATCTTGTAACAGCCTTGTCACAACTTCAGAAAGAGCGTACACAGCTGTCAGAAGAATTAATGACCTTAAAAATGAAAGAAATGGATTCCGCAGCAGAACGAAACAAGTTGGCCAAAAGAAATGCTGTCTTGGAGAAAAGGGTTAAGAAATACAAGGGTAAACTACAGGCAGCCATACCCTCCGCACAACTGAGCCCTACAGAAACTCCTGTCAATAATAATTTTGCATCAGAACCATCCAGGCTGCAAGTACTTGAGCAAGACGCACAATTCAGAGCCTTCGTTGATTCGCTCAAGTTAAGCGGTGACTTTGGTACTCTGATTGCAGGTGCACTATCATCTGAGAAGTCAGAAAGTCTACAGAAACCAGAACAGCAAGCAACTGAACGCAGTAAACGTCGTGCAAGCGAAGGACAAGAACAAGAAATGGTCCCTGCAGCAGCTGCTGCATCCGCAACAACAGAAGCAGTAGCAGTGCCTGCAACAGCTCCTATCGCTGACGTAGCTTCAGCACAGCGATCAAAATCATCATCCAAGGCAACTGTTGAAGAAGATACAAGCTCATTGCATAATGTCACATCAGAATTGGTTGCCGTGAAGTTAGCCAGCTTTGAGATGGGTCAGAAATATGAACAGCTGTGTCATAAGTATGAGGAGGCGACTCGAAAACTGGCATCCGCTCAGCAAACACAGAATGAAATGATGGCTAAAATGATGGAACTTCAAAATCAACTGGACGTACATCAGATCGATAAGGAACAGTTACTCCAAGAACGGGATGATATACTGAAAGAAAACGAAGAGTTGACGGAGAAGACCTTGGCCGCCAAGAAGACATGTGCTGAACTCCAGGTGGAAAAATTGGCGCTTGCTAAAGACGTCGAAGCCCTCGAGAAGAAGGTCCAGGAACTAGAAGACGAGCGTCGTGAATACTTGATGCCTCGCGGGTCCTTTACCGAGGAGGTCTTTGCAGCCCACCGGACGCTGTTTGGACCTAAGGAAAGTGAATTACCAAGCAAGGCGAAAGATCTTACGAGACGACACACACTCCAAATGGGTGAAAACCATGCTGCTCTTCAGCATGAATATCAAGCCAAGTACATTGAGAGCGATTTGCGATGCCGTGAGCTGGAGAAACTCCTGGCAGAAGCCAAAGTCAAGCTGGTGGAATATGAGGCCTGCCCGATGTCCTCTCCACGCATGTCACTTCATCAACAACGACGAGCGTCTTCTATTCATATCAAGCGTAACTCTACTGCTTCCCTTTCGATGTTGGCCAGTCGTGGAAGTGCGCCCACCTCCCCTCGCGAACCGCCACCGTTTGGTGAACCTCGCGAATCGACGGATAGTTTCGTGTCCACCTCTTCTTTTGGCAGTGTAGCAAATAACAGCAAACGATCTAGTATGTATTCACGCATATGGAGTGCTTTTGGCACTGCAACGCCTCCCACACCCGGTGTGGTCAATGTCGGTGTAGTAGGCAACATGAAGGGTCCTGTTGTCGGCATGGACAAGAGCTTGTATGAAGATAACAATACGACAGCTATTTAAGCTTTTCTTTTTCTTTTTATTTTTGCCATCTGTTTTTTTCTTGCCCTTATTATCTTTTCTCTTTCTCACTTACTTTTTTTATTCTTCTGTTGTTTGAGTTATACCCTTCTTTCTCCTACAAAAACAAATAATCTAAAGTTTTCTCTCCGTCTTATTATTATTTATTTCTTTTGTTCTGGTCCATTGATCCTGATACTTCCAAATCATGTTATTGAGTGAAACGTTCTTTACCTTGTTACAAAAATAAGTCCTACTTTGATTCCATATCGGAATTTCGCTTAACTGAATCTAGATCATCAATAGATCCATTTCATGATAAATAACTATATTTAGTTGGTAGCGGAACAGGGCGAGATGCAATAGATTGGATGGAAACAAACTGTTTGTTTCACATTACCCTGAGGAGTCTTTTTTTGTAAGGCAACAGCAGAAGAAAAAATCAACAGCTTTTCAGCTTGTGAAGAAGTAGGCTGATAGAATGATAACCTTTTTTTTGCCTTTTGTAAGTCCTTGTAAAAAAGTGCTTAACCTGTTCCTATCACAAATAAATCCTTTCAAAGTTTTCTTCTAATGGTTATGCACCCAAAAAACATCCTTAGTCATTGACGCAATCGTCTCCTTTCCTCTTTTCTGTCCCACAATTCCTTTCCTCTTCCTCCTCCTCCGCCTCCTTCTTTCCTCTGCCCCCTTAGTGACTCTGAACCTTATCTGTAGCACCCACAAACAGAGGCTACATGCTACAGACCAGTATCCTCATTGGGAAGCAAACCCACTTAGTCCTATCATAGGTCGAGGCTTATCATGCTCTATCAATCTATCTGACAACTTGTTTCCCAGTTGTTGTATTTTTAAAATTTACATGACCTGACTGTAGCAAATACACAGTTCTTCACGCTCCCGATTTTGTCCCAACGACAGCTAGTTATTAAAGTAAAAAGTATCACATCAGATGCGGGTCGGCAGTATTTAGTATTGAAATGCTCGTGCGGCCAATTCTAGATGGATGTTGAGTCCATTTTAAATTCAGAAAGCTTTCAATACAACAAATTCGTTTACAGGTTTTTACTGAAGAATGAATTTTTAAGTCTAGTCGCATAGGCTTGGACATAAACCTTCAATACAGTCCATCAGAAAAAGGCAAACGGCCATCACCTTCTACAACAACGACTACGATGATGCCCTAAAAACAAAATATGTATGTGTACGTATATAACAGAAATCCTTCTTCTTAAAATGTTTCTCGCTTTCTCTCTCTCGTATTATGCGTCTTCATAGTTCTCTATACAACCAACCACTGTCTCCCATTGTGTCTACAAATTTGCCGTCGGATTTAGCTAGAATCTGTTCACGAAGCTTGCCATAGAGCTCTTCACCGGATATGGCTCTAAAATACTTGGGCTCCCATGTCTCATTATTTTCTTGACGCTCCTTTCGCAATGCACGCTGTTGATTCTCAATCACCGACTTCTCTGTAGAAGCTGTCGCATAGTCCCCCGCTTTTAGCGCCTCTGACACTTTCTCCCACACGCGACGAGATTCAAGCTCACTCTGTTCAGAAATAGGCTTGACTTTTGCTTCCGTCTTTGAAAGCGAGGTTAAATCCAGGAAAGGTTCGGCAATCTGCTTATGTTTGGTGATGGTAGATTTAGCAGTCCATTGGCCTTCAATGATCGTCGGTCCGGCAAGAGCATCATGGGTAACAGTCGCCTTGAAATGATGAAGTTCACCAGAAATCCATCCCTTGGTGGTGTATTCAATGGAAGCAAAGTAGCCACTCGATGATTGAACATAGGATGTACCATACAACTCAACATAGGGCGCTGTTGTATAAACCATGAGTAACAAAGAAAATATAATTCTTGTAATAAAAAACCACAATAACAACATACCTGCGTACCAGATACCGTTCACAGACAGGGAAGGCAAAGTGAACAAGTATTTCTCATCGCGATGCGTAAGTGAGACAACACAATAACCCACTTGATCCACCAACATCTGAGTTCCCGAGAAGCGGGTCTTTTGACCATCATGACCATTGACGGCAACACCTGCTTCCTTATTCTCAATGTAGAATCCAGACACGGGGGGATGGTGGGAAACCTGCTCACAGACAATACGAGTACCATTCTCCCAATCACAGAGGAACTGTTCGCCAAGGATAGGGTTGAAAGGCTTCTTTTCCCATTCGCCTTTAGGAACACGGCTCGAGAAGGATCCATTTAATGACGAAATAAACCATCGAACAGCCGCATAAAATCGCTCTTCGGCGCTATCTGATTTGCTGATAGCCGCAAGCTACGGAAAAGCTCACAGATCAGCCAAAGGTATATCTCTTCTCTCTTTTTTTCTCTCTCTCTTTCTCTTTTTGTTTCCCTTATGCTCTCCATCAACCTGTTGCTATTCAACTTACCAATTCTGGTTGGTCAGCCCAGAAAGACCTAAAGAGAAAGGAAAAAAGACAAGATCAATCTAAGTGACAAATACAAATGGCACGTAGACACGTGGTCTATTTGTCCAGTAATGCTTGGTAGCCCACAGAACTATCGTGCTACAGGCATGTGAAAAGCAAAAGGTGTCGAACCATGGTGTCCAAAACTTTGCTTATCTGGCCCCATCTTCCTTTTTGCTGCTCTACCCTTTATCACCGTATGCATACACATAGTTTCTCTTCCATATAATAAAAGAAAGAGAAAGGAAAGAGGTAAAGAGAATAGACTTACGAATACTCCAACAAGGAAATAGGGGCCAATAGGAACGATGGACAGGTCAAGCTAGAGAGATCGCCAGTGAAAGAAGCCAGTGTCTTCAAGAAGGAAGAGAAACTGCCTTGTTGATCGGTAGGAATGCTATCGAGATTACTTTCAGACGCGGGCATGATGCTGACAGTGAAGCCTTTAGGCAAAAGGGCTTGTTAAGAAAAAGGGGCGTGAAAAAATGGGACGGGGGAACTCGTCCATTGCTGTTTTCGCCGCTTGAAAATCATTTGTGATGCTGCGAGTATCAGTTTGGCGGGGTCACAATGGCCGTGTCTGCGGGTTACAGCATACCAATCTCTGCGCAAAAGAAAACCCGTTGAAACAAGACAAACCATACAATGAATTATAGCAAAGTTTTTACCTTATCCTGTACGATCTATTTTACTTATTATTAAAATACATTGTATTTTAGTGCTTCTGCAACTATCATTGTTGGCAGCTTTTGATCGGTATCAACCCAACTGATGGGACCATAAATGAAACACCGTCTTCCAGAAGTAAGCAAGTCATTTGCGTGTGTGTGTGGGGGGTTGTCATGGTAGATGACAGTTGGTATGTGATTCATGTACCGTTACTTCCCGTGTCAATATCATACAAAAGTACTAAGTTAGGATGAGTGGATCGGAATGGATGAAACGGTATACCTCGTCTATGATGTAAATCGATATCACGCGTTGTTTCTCTCTCTCTCTCTCCCTCTGAAATAGGGATGTAAAAAATTAATTATCACCCCTTAATAAGCCAAACATATCATTTCCATGAAGAATGGTATTATGACCTCGACACTCATTTTTCGTACATCAAGTGCGACGGGTAATACATACCCTATCTTTTTCCTCTTTTCTAGTAACCTTGTGGACAGAATATTTACTTTTACTAACGAGTATTCAGTTTTTGTACTAAAACAGAAAAGGTACTGCTGTTAGTGAGTTTGGCTGACAGAACCCATAGACAACGTTTACACACACCGTAACCTCGCTTTTGCTATGAGTCAAGCCATGTAGCCTGATTGAATGTATACAGAAAGATAGTTTCTTGTCTAATGTCATTGATCTGTACCGAAAAACCAAGCAATATCACTCAAACTGTCATGGCTAAAATCGTTATCAAGGTTTCTTGAACAAGTTTTCGAAATGGGAACAATTCGAGCTTCTTTACAATGCAACGATGAAGCAACGGTTGTTGAGGGTCAAACTTAAGAGTTCACATGCGTTAAGTGTATCTGCCCTTTTGGAAATAGCATCACACTAGTGGGATATAAAAAAAAGTAGCGTGCTTTAAATGTCTCCTAATCTATTGCGAACCAGCATTTTCATTATACAGTCTGTTGCAGCGACTCCCTACGGAAATGGATAGATCATTCATCACTTCTTACAAGGCCGTTTTCTATTGTCAAGTTTGTGGCTATGGTGACCTTTTGGTTTTGGGGTCTTCTGTGATTTTGTCCGGACACCGAGTGCAACTCGCATACTCCATGGTAGAGCAGGAGAGGAAGAGAAGCCTTATGTGCTGGGAATGCAAATTTGCCTAACAAAGACTCTGTTGTTGCATAAAAAGGCAATGCTGTGTAACAAGTGTTCTACAGAAATTGATTTCATACTTCTCAAGGAACCTTGCTGTTACCTTGTGAAAACAACCAGTGATTCCATGTATAGGGTAAACCATGATGCTAACCACCGACTGGGGTCTGTTCAATCCCCATTCGATCTATTCGCTCACCCTCTAGCAGTTATCTTGAGAACGTTCAAGGATGATCCAAAGGTCATGGCAATGTGTAACACCGAGCAAAAACAGATGTTCAGATGGCGAATATCTAATTATATCTGTTAAGGGATACTAGGGAAATGCTTCTAGGTAATTCACTATGCGTTAGCAAAAGAAAAGGGTAGCCAAAGCCACACAGCCGGTGATTCAATTAAGCCATGAGACTGCAGGGCTCTTCTCACTCTGGGCACCAGAAGAATTAGCGGGATTTTAAAATGCGGGTTCATTGGCTCTTCCGACCAGACGAAGGTTGTACATTGCGCTTCTTTCTTTGGTATTAAAAAAAGACACATGATGGGCAATATTCATTGAACAGATTACTTTAGTGCATTTGCTCTTAACAGTTTATGGAAATAGTCAAGTTGAATGTACTAGATTGCTTCTTGATTCAAAAGCTAAAATAGCTTTGCTGAACATAGAATCTGCATTCGTTGATCTGAATCCAATCCCTTTTGTATATTTACTTCTTTTCATTTTATCAACATATTCAAGGTACGCCATTTGATAATATGGTAACGCAAAACCAGCAAAGCAATCTGCCCGACATTCGACTCATAGAAAACTGAACTCTAAACCCCTCATTCTTTTCTTCGTTTGTTCTTCTTTTTCTTTATTCATAGATTGTAAAAGCATATGTCTGTGTCTAGCTGGTCAAAGACACTCGAAAAATCATCAATCTCCCTTGGATCAGTCGACAAAAAGCCAAAGAAGCTGATCACCGATTGCAAAGCGAACGGTGAGAAGACAACGTTGCGGTTAACAAAAGCTTTGGATACAAAACCGAATATTTCGCAAACTGGCCTTGTTGTTCGACCATCAACACCAAGTGAGACGACTACATATGCGGATGAAAGTACAGAACAAAAAGAAAGTGAAGAAGAACTGGAAGATGGCTATTGGAGTCAGTTTCGCGTATCAAGGAAACGGCATCGACGGCCAATGCATATCTCGTGTGATGACGACGATGATGAAGAAGAAGCAGAAGAAGAGAAACAACATGTTAAGCGGTCAAATACATCTGTGGCATCTAAGCTTGCCATGGATGTCGATGACGAAAAATCTGAATTAGGCAGTCTTGCTAATGATCAATTCTCCCGTAATGACGAACGTCACCAAAAACAATCTATAAAACGAAAACAGGAACTAAACGATCTAAGAGAGAGAATGAAAGCGAGACGACTTCGCAGGAAGCAGAGTCTAGAAAGATCCGTAGGCTTAGAGACAAAGAAAAAAGAAGGATCTACCATAGACAGTCCCAATCAAGCAGCTGATGTAGCGCAGCTCCCTATTTCCGACCCAGCATTGGAGAGATCGTCAAAGGTTCGAGAAGATTCAGTCGATCAAGATACTCCAAAGAAATCGAGGGGAAGACGAGCATGCAAAGATCCGAATAAAACGGATAAGTCGGGACGAACAAAGCTATTCGGTTTTGCAGGGGCTGGAAACATCGAAGCAGTGAAAGAGCTTATTGAGCGAGGTGCCGATGTGAATTTCAAGGACAATGCTGGATGGACACCTTTGCACGAGGCTGCTTTGAAAGGGAAACCTGAAATTGTCCGATATATGATCGCCTGTGGCGCGGATCTCAACGCTCGAGGATTTGGAGGGGACACTCCGCTACATGATGCATGCTCTAATGGATATACTGATTGCGTCCGGATACTAGTTGAAGCGGGAGCGGACGTATTCGCTGTCAACGAAAATAAGCAACAACCTATAGACGTTTGCGAGGACACTGACTGTGAAAGGATTCTTCAAGCTAAAATGGATGAATTAGACCACCTTGTAGCTCAAGATAAAGATGGACGGACTACTCTACATCGCGCTTGCGCCAACGGGGAATATAACCAAGTATCGATGCTTTTAGAAAAAGGAGCCAACGTAAACATGGCTGACAGCCAGTCATGGACTCCTTTACATGAAGCAGCGAAGTATGGACACACAACAATTGTAGAGCTCTTGATTTCTTATGGGGCGCTTGTGAACAGCCGTGGGTTTGGAGGCGATACAGCCCTTCATAACGCATGCCATGCTGGTCATGAGGACACAGTAAAGTCACTTATTCAAGCTGGTGCTGATGTTTGCTTGACAAATGATATGGGGAAAGATGCTTATCATGTGTGTCAGTCTACTGCGATACGACGGATGTTGATGGCAAAGGTGGATAAGATACAGAGGCAAAAAGCAACCAGTGATGCGTTAGATGAGATAGCGGCTACCAGTATACGCATGCAACAGAACGAGCAAGAAGTACACCGACCGTTATCTCGGGAGGAGAGAAAGATTCAGTCTTACATGCGAGCATTCGAAGTGATGGAGCAGGGTCCTCCTAAAAGAGGTCGACCAAAGGCGGAGGATATCGATATTTTCGCTCAAGGGATGGACGGATCATTTCCAATGGTGTCCCGTAAGAAGAGGAACACGCAACGTGAACGAAAATCGTCCTCTATGGAGGCTCAAGATTTGGGGGAAGAGTCGAATCGACCTACGCAGTCTTTGAAAAAGCTGGACCCGTACAAGAAAGATAGGTGTGGCCGAACGCAGCTGTTCAAGTGGGCTAGCCGAGGTGATATGTCTCGGGTAAAATCACTTTTAGAAGCGGGAGCGAATCCGAACGAAGTAGACTATGCGGGATGGACTCCGTTACATGAAGCTTGTTTGGAGGGTCATGCAGATATTGTTCGATTACTTTTACAGAAGGGTGCGGATGTGAATTCAGAAGGTGCAGACTCCGATACACCGTTGCACGACGCTACCGAAAATAGCCATGTGGAAGTTGTGAAGGTACTCCTGGAACATGGAGCGCGAGCAAATGTGGCCAACGCAAAAGGGAAGGCACCACTGGATATAGCGGTAGATAATGAAGATCGACAAATCGAACAACTTATTCGGAACTCTATGACGAAGGTGGAATCAGGATTAGGAAATAAGAAGCGCAGTCGAAGGTTAGTGAAACGTAAAAACGAGGCATCAGACAGATCGCTGTTGGCGGAGGTACAACCTGGAAGCACAGACGAAGGTGAGTCATTGATGAAATTGCATGATCATTTTACTTATCTCGAGTCTATTTTCAGTAACACCTGCTAAAGTTAAGACCCGACGTTTGGTTCCGGCCCGAGAATTAGATAGTAAAAGAACAAGGAAGGATCGATGTGAGGTGCGTGCGTCGTCATCACCTGACGTTTCTGTGAAGATGGAGGTGTCGTCTGACGTTTCTGTGGATGCCCTGCAGCCAGATCAGAAGCCTCTGCAGAGCTTCCTCGGAGAGGAGTCAAAGGCACAAGATATTTTAGCTGACGCTGTCCATTCCCGTGCTCGATGCGCAGGCTATCCTTCTGAGGGAGCGCGTACTCCAATTCCGACACCACCGCCGGATAATTGGACAGGAGGTATGAAAGTTCCGATCAAGAATGAAACGAGTGAGCGGGTCACCTCACCCCTTCCTAAGCCAGTATTGGAGGAGGCTTCACGTTATCTTCCTTTGTATACAGTACAGTTGATGGAGAATGACGAACCTGTTTTCTTTGTTGTTGATTTGCAAGTCAGTCTGTTGCTTGGGATCCCGATGGAGGTCATGTGGACAAATTATTCTTTTCTTGCTCGGCGGATTGTGAATGTCAACCAAAAAAAGCGATTATGGTCTCCCCTGGCATCCATGTTATATCCGCAGCAAGCCCGAGAAAAAGAGAAGCAGGCTTTCTTAGAGACCAGACTGCACTTTGTACGATTGGATCAAGTAGTGGCATTGATCAAAGCTCAGTACAACCATCTAAGTCAATGTATGATTACAACGACCATTGATATGGGATATCAAGACAGTGATGCGGAACGATCTCCATCCTTCTCAACGACTACACCATTCCTAAAATCCCGTCCTTCCAGTCAACACCTTCCTCCCAAAATTGCGATGAAGATGAAAAAATGTGGTTTAATTCGATTTAATCATGATGCGACGACTTGACGAAAGGGTCTGAAACCCTAAAAATCCTCCTACTCTGTTACATAATACCCTTTTTTTCCCATTCTTTCAATCTGTGCCAAGTAGATTTCTGCTATCTTGTACAAAGTTCTCTCTTTTCTTTTCTTGTTTGGTTTTTTTTTCTTTTCGCTATCCAAATTTTTCCCCTTCATCCCTTTTGCTTAGCCAAAAAAGAACAAGTCGTAGTATATAACATTCAAGTCATTGTGTTTGCTAAATCAAAAACAAAGATTTACATACGAAAGGAAGTGATTTTCAAACAAAGACATGGATGTAATACTATGGCTAATTGCTATAGTTTTCTCTGAAAGAAAAAAGGAGAAAGGGATGGGTTGATAGGATAGAAAGCGTTTGTCTTTTCACTTTTTTGCAGGGCCTTGTCGGATCCATAAAATGGGATTTCCACGGCAACTGCGGGGAGAAATCTCAGTATGTGGATAACGAGGACCCATTTTGCCGAGGATTGGGTTTTATGATGTTTCTTAGGTTACGATAGCCTGCATAAAAAATAAAAGACCGCTAATGTATCCAATCGTTGGGAAACAGCAAACATTGGCGCGACTTTTGAGTTTCAAATGATCCAAATAAAAAAACAAAAAAAAGAACCAAACCAAACCAGACATAGAGTGATTTTAGTTTCTGTCTCCCTTTTTGCAGTTTCTTTTCTAGAAAGAGGGAAAAAAAAAGAACGAATAGAATGAATAAACTAATATTAAGTTTATTCATTTGTTTCTTGCATTGGATGGATAATTTTTGTGTTTCCATAAGGAAGTCGGGCGGGGAAGACAAGGTGCGGCCATTGAAGCAACATGCAACGTAACAAGGGGATGACACTCGTTGAGACACATAAAGATGATTGGTTGTTCATCTTTGGTAAGACTGAGAATTCAGATTGATTCAACCAACAGGTCGGTACTTGCCCCGTCTTTTGAAACCTTGGGAAGCGTGCCAAAAAAAAAAAGTCGTTGCCCGGGCGACATAAATATACACGTACATAACGTTTAAATTTATATCAATGTACCGTTGACGAGGGTAAATATATATTTATACATATATAAACTCACCGAACTTGCCAAGTTTTTCCACTTTTTCTTTTCTCTTCTCTCTCTTTCTCTTTTCACACACGTTCACTCTCTCTCTGTCTTTCAGTCTTTTTCTGCTTCCTTTTCTTCTTCCACAATATCATGTATATTTCTGTTTAAACACAACAGTAGCAAAAAGTAAAACGTAAACACGGAAGATAACAACAACAACAACAAACAACGATGACGACTTCTTGCGACGATCCATCGATTACAACGACAACTCGTGCTATTAATTCAACGTTGGTTTTTTTTTTCGTTTTGACGTGACATATCCTATTTGAATGCCCAATCATAGTAATACCTCACCTTCTCCCCCTTCCTTCCTTTTCTTCTCTTTTTCTTGATTATAGTTATTCACTTATCGTACGCCAACAACCTTGTAAAGCAAGGCTATGTAGTTTTAAAGAAAAAGGTAAAAAACAGTTTTTTTTCTTTTGTTCTTTTCGGGATACATTGATCAATGTCATTTTTTTCTATATTCTCAGTGGATCGACGACCGATAGATCCTCCACCTATTGTTCAACTACAGCCTGCAAAAGATCAGTAAGTCATACAGCATTTCATCCAAACAAAGCACATGAGAACTCAAAGAGTGTTTTTGTTTCTTCTTTTTTAGAAATCTAGACTTTCTGCACAACCCATACTTTTTCCTGTATGCAACCTTAATGGATGCCAAGGGTGAGAATGATTTACCGTTCTTCAATGGTAATCGTACCACCGCCGGGGCCGTGGTGCAATCTCTACATAAACTTAAAGATACAAATAATAAAGGTAAATCAAAACGAGAGAACAGGGGAAAAGTGGAAAAAAAAAGCGTATATATATGAAATGATTTATTTTGTTTTATTGCAAGAATATTTATGCTTATTTTTGTTTTTTTTCCCCTCCGCTATCCTTTCTTTTTTTTTACTATTTCAAAAAACTCAAAGATGGTGGATTCTTTATCTTTGCGGACATTAGTATTCGTCTGGAAGGATTTTATAAACTCAAGTTTACGTTATTTGAAATTGTTGGGTGCGTTACGTTCTATTCTTTCTTTTTCTCATCTCTCTCTCTTTCTTGTTCTCTTATTGAAAAGAAGTGTGATGGTTTTTTACTGATGGAACAAAACAATTTTACTTAGAGTTCATGTACATCGATTGTGCTCGGTCTTGTCGGATACATTTCAAGTCTATTCACCTAAATGTAAGTTACTATGCATTTTAGCGAACAAGAAAAAAAAATAGAGATTTCTTATATTGACGGATGGATGATATGCATTCCTTATTCATTTATTTTCCCAGGTTTCCCTGGCATGTCAGGTAAATACAGCGTCGTTTCCCCACTTTCCTTTTATTTTCCCGACTTAAAATTTTTTTTGGTCTTGTCTTCTAATTTTTTTTTTTCTTAATAGAATCTACGTTCTTGACAAGGTCCTTTTCCGATCAAGGTGTACGTATAAGAATTCGAAAAGAAACCAGAATCTCGTCCTCTGGCTCCTCTACATCCCGCTCTAGGTAAAAAAAAAAAAAAAAAAAAAAAAAAAAAAAAAAAAAAAAAAAAAAAAAAAAAAAAAAAAAAAAGAGAGAGGAAAAGCAGTAATCACTTGATCTCATTCTTTTTTACCCAATAAACAGTAGTAAACGAAGGCGGCCTTATGATGAAGAAGAAGATGAGGAGGAGGAGGAGGAAGAGAATGAGGACCATCGTGACAACGAGCACAGGGACGATCGCAGATGCGTTATCTCACGTCCAAATCCGGAATCTCGGATCGATACCAAGGATCTCATCCTACCTTCCCCTAATGACATCTTACCACCACCCCCCTTGTCCAACCGGATGCATATCCATTTGCCATCGCCAGCATTCTACTCTCGCAAACTTCCCTCTTTACCATCTACCGAGCCATTACCATTCTTGAAAGATCCAAGGGATTGGAATAATTTACCACCCTTATCCTCACCAAGGATTTCAAAAGATGGTTATCTGAATTAAACCTGGAAAAAGAGGGAAAAAGAGAGCCAACAACAGCAACAACAAACCAATTTACTTTTACTAATAGGATACCAAAAAAAAAAAAAAAAAAAAAGAAACCTCCCCCCAAACCAAAAGGAAAAACAAAAGAACCAAAAGGAAAAAAAACCCTTCATCAACCATTCCTTTTTCTTTCTCTATATTCTTTATTGTCTTTCGAGTATCTTTCTTAATTAATGGTGGATGGATGATAGGATATATTTTTTTATGTGCGCGCGCTACTTGAGAGAACTTAAACCAAAAGGAAGCATAACACAAGTGAGATAATTTTTGGGACTCAAGTCGTCCACTTGTACTCGCTCTCAAGACCAGATTGGCATTTGTTACCGGAATAGGCAACCGCTTTGGAAAACAAAGATCAGGCGAGAAGCCGTTGGTACACTGTCACCGTATTAGTAATATCAGATAGTAAGGGCCAGGATTAGGCTTGTGACTCAAATTCTGACCAGATTGAAATACCCTACAGGACCGGACGTGGTACCAAAAAGCCAAATTACGATTCTGATAATCCAGGTACTATTTCACTTGGAAAATGTCTCTCTCTCTCGGTGTGTGTATGTGTTTTTGTGTTTTTGTGCCACTTCCACTTAAATCTGAATGAAGATAACGTATCGCTTATCAGATCAAAAAAAAAAGGGAAAAGGAAACAGAACAACAGCTATCTAAGGCGGACAATTGGGGGATGAATCAATTGATAATATGAGCTTCATTCATTATTGTCTTCTTAATCTTCTTGCAAAAAAAAACCTTACTAAAAAGGTAAAGAGAAGAGAATAGATTGGATTCGAACTAAGATTGTGTTTGAAAGGTGTATGCGCTTAGCATTCGGTTGATGTACAGTATAGTGTCCCTTTTACAGTTATGCGTATCGTTGTGTATGCAAAAGTTTCCAACGCATCGCAATCCTCATTGAACACATGATGAAACCAGATTAAGCAGTGATCCAGGCTTTCTATTACCTATGTCGATGCTGCTAAGCTATATATTAAACTTTCGAAAAGAGGTGTGCATAACACCATAGCTTCACACAATCAAACATTTGACCTTCATAAAACTATGAATCTGGCCCTATTTGCTTCTTTGCACTTGGATAAAACTAGATAGCCAAAAAGTAGGTTTTTATGACTTGGCACAAGACAGTGTAGCAATGGCTGGGATATATCAACGAACCGCATGTGTCTGCCACCAAATCTCTGTTCTTTATATAAAGATCCGCAATTATGCTTTTGATCCTTTATTTCTTTAAGTTTTTGACAGCTAAAGCATCGAAACGCTAGTGAAACACTATATCAAATATCCCAAATATTATCGTCCAACAACAATGCTTCCGAAGCACGTACTCCAGAGCAGAAGCAGGCGAAGGAGGTCTCTCTAACGGTTGCAAGCCGTAACATTGCTGCTACTGATCCTCGGTTGCAGCAGTCGATCTAAAAGGCTAGGTGAGACCATGAAGCTGCGGTGCGTGCATTGAGCTTGAAAAAGGAGATGCATATCTCTAGCAGAAAAGCGCAGTATGAACGGAAACAGAAGCAATTCACAGTAATGAATTTGCTACTTCATTCTTTAATTAAATCATATGACGCAGTTGCTTGCTAACTTTTGCTGTAGGCCTATTGTAGAGATCAGGAGTATACAGAGGGTCGCATTATAACCGAGGCAAAACTTATTCCATTCCTTGAAGCTGTGGCTCCGCAAGAGGGAATCAAAAACATAAAAAAAAAAACAATAGCACTCGTTACCAACTTTGACGTTCTGCGTGGGATTCGTATGTGAAAGCCATTTGCGATCTGTACTTCACTCAAAAAGCCTTAAAAATAGACCCACACGCGCATCCTCGTGGACAGGCCGTGAAGATGTGGCTGCAGAGCAAGATTACATATGAGTCAACAAGTAGAAAAAAAAAAGAAGAGATTGCATCGACCGTGATATCGGGACAATCCAGGACACCACTACGTCTGAACAGATGCTCAACATGTCCGTGCATTACCTTCGTGCAAATACCAAGGCGGACATGCGCAATCGTACGACATTTGTCTTGCACCATAGGATGTTGCTCCATGGAGAGTCCACGCGAGCTCTCGAGCTCGCAGGTGTTTTTCTCTCTTCACTTTTTAAGGACGAAGGGGTACAGCAAGTGCCCAGCTTTGGTCGCTCTTTTGCCGCAAGGTAAAATCAACCGAACCGACCAAAACAATTATGCCACCTGCATGCGGTACAAGGTCATCTGCTTTGTGTGCCTCGTGTGCACGTTACAGGCGTACTGTTTCCGTGATTTTTCCAAGAACCAGGATTGGTTCGATGTAGGGAAAAAGAATCTGTTGAATGCGATCATGGATATTAGGGTCCACTTTACATTTATTCTTCTTTCCTCCTACTTTCCTTTGTCTATCGGAACGCTTTATTTTTCAGTTGTGGTCAACTATGTGAGAACTACTCATGATAAACAAATTGATAAAGTTTCAGATCGGAAAAGTTGCCAGTCCAATCAGTGCACAATTCAGGAAACAATTCATATATCACCTTTTCCTTGTACTTTCGAAGGCAAGACCAAGCATTACTTATACTTTATAAACAAAATCCAATTACCTGTACCACGCGATAGAGCCAGAAATAAAAAAGAAAGAAAAAAAAGGCAAATGAAGCCTCAGATATCCTATGATCAAGCAAAAATACCTTGCTTAAAGTACTCTTGCAGAAGTTGAAGAGTACTGTAGCAGATGAACTACGGAAAAATGAGACCACAGATGCTACAATAAAAAGAAGAGCGGAAAACAGTTTGCCAAAACAAAAGAAGAGACTGAAGGTCTAAGAAAAAGAGAATGGACCGTTTGCGATACGCTCTGGAAAAAGCTGGTAGAATTCTTCGAGGATGTTTCGACAGAATGGGGAGTTCTTAAAGGCACAATCAAAAAAACAAATACGTTCTAGACTCACTTTATCCCAAAATTTGGGAGACAATGCGCGGGCGACAACTTCGATAATGTCTTGAGCGTGGTTAAAGCTGGAGAAAAGCAGAACAAAACCAAAGATAAGGATGAAGGCTCCGATAAATTTTTCAGGACATGTAAAGTTTCTCTGAAAATCCATACTGCGGTCCGATCTTGATGAAAATCTGGAAAGCATTTTTCTGTGCACGGAAGCACATCGCATGCTGTAAAAACCGTGGCGGGCATCAGCAAAATCAGTTTCGAAGTCTTCATGTAATAGTAAGGCCTATGACCAGCGTCACGATCTACTTACGAAGAGCGAATACGTAAGTAGAGAGGGGGAGGCCGAGAAAGCGCTGGGCTAGAATATGTGTCAGGAATGGTAACTATTTGAAGCTACAGGAAAACGTGAGGATCCCGAGATTTCAGGATCCGCCTATACATATCGACGTCTTTACATCCAGAGTAAATGTACAAAAAAGATCGCTACCTTTAACGTGGCCTATATAGGCCAATCCGCACAGAAAATAATAAAAACCTATCTGTAGCATGCACTGCTACACTTCATGTGTTTCTCGGTCTTGTTCCATATGTGCTTCGTGTACGTGTTGTTGATGTTTATGCCTTCGCAAGGTAAGAAAGAAATCAAATCTTCTCCACGAAAGCAACGTCAATAATTTAATGGACGCACTGCCTTTGTATATTCTCATATTCATCAATGAGAAAGATATGAACGAATGTATCGATTGCATCTCAAGCATAAGCACTTTGGAGAAATAGGGAGCGTGAGAAAAAGAAAATGACCAGGTGACGACCATCAATGTCCAACGAGAACGCAGGTCGCAAGGCTTGCACACAAAGTGTTTGGCATACAATGAAACGCCTTCTAAACATCAACCAAAAAAATTATCATCTCTACGGATATGTCGCTGCAAGTGACTACACTCTCGGGACTGGTTTGAACAGCCAAAAAGACTATGAATGTGTTTTATGCGCCGTCCGTCTAAATGGCAAGCAACACTCTCAATTAACTTTTTTTTTCCTCAAGAACGCTTGCATCTTTGCGTAAAGACAGTTATAAATGACGCAAAATGCGCAAAATACATTTGCAGTACCTTACAGGTACCAATGGCCCGGATTTTCTAACTCTAAAACGAAAAGAACATCCATGGATTGTCCCCCTCCTCGTATGCTTTCCATTCTTCCACCTAGGATGGCCTTAGAAAAACGTTAGTAAAATGGATAATAGACAATGTTAACTATTTTATTTTGCTGTTTTGTCAGGACAGAAATTAATCAGTCGTTCACACAGTAACACAGGGACTGGGATCCCAAAGATCTAGTAGGTAAGGATGATTATCAAAAAAAGCTTAAAAAACCAACAATCCAATGATTGAACTTTAGACCGTGGGCAAAAATTGAACATTTTCTCGAGACTGAAAAAAAAAACCCAGAGAACGCAGTAACGTTTTTATTGATAAAGGGAATCATGGAGAGTGACTGGCTGATTACATTTAAAGAGTAAGGCAGTTTCGAAGGGTATGTACAAAATGGGGGGAAGAATGGGGAGTAGTGTGGTAAACGTGTGAGGGAAAGGAGAGAGAGAGAGAGAGAGAGAGAGAGAAAGACATACAGCTTGAGAAGTAGTATGAAAGGTATAGAGAGAGAGTGAGAGGAAAGCAATGTAAGAACGATTGGAAAAAGAGAGAGAAGAAGAGAAAGAGGGAAGGATGATCTAAAACAGAAAACGGATGAAAAGTACCCAGCTAAGCACAGCCAGAGCAAGGTAAATACCACCGTAAATATAATTTGCCGTCACTAACTGAGGTTCCGTTGTGCTAAGCATCTTGGGTTCTTCATCATTCCAAGCATCACGGGCTGCTCTATCCAACAAATTTCTATAGATCTTACGGTCCAGCACACATAGTACGACACCAGCGACCACGGCCAAGACGGAAATAGCAATAAAGAAAAGAATCACACCTGTGTAGCCTTTGTGCTGATCATGGTCTTGCAGAAGTCCCGTGGCAATGTCAAAGAGTGCTGCACCGATGTTTGTGCTTGATTTGATCAAACCCATACCAGTACCGACCAGAGACAATGGCAGAATAACCGGTACAGCAGAAACCAAACCGACAGGACCGAGCGATAAGCTGACACTGAAAAGAAGCATACCAAAAACAGGTATTAACTTTGTATAATTCAGAAGCAACATGGAGAATAGGAAACAAGCACCACTGCCGATCACTATAACAAAAACAAGCGGAAGAAAGTTTGAGTTTTCTTTTCCTTTGCTTCTTTCCTGTTTTTTCTTGTGATACTTTACTCATCCAAGTGCGCTTGCCGTATCTATCAATACACATGCCGAGGACAGGCATCAAAAACACCGGCATAATCTGAGCAAGACTGGCGATGGCAGCTGCATGGCCATCATCATAGTCAAAGCGAAATTTGACAAATTCACTACAGCAAGAAGAAAAAAAAAGGTTTTAATATGACCCTATCCATTGAATAGCCAATTGAATTGGATGTGCCTTACCTGTTGATATGTAGGAAGCATCCCCAACCACCTCCCAGAAGAAATTCCATGACGGCGATAAGCCAATAGGAATGAGGCAAATAGAGCAATTTTCCCCATTTGAATGACTTCTTGCGTTTGAGGACTTCGAGTTGTTTTTTACAGGCCACACCTGGCTTCGACACGCTTCTCAATAAGGCGATGTAAACGAAATTGACAAAGAGTGAAAAGATGCAAAGCGAAGCGGAGAACTAAGTTCAATGGATTAGTAAGGAAATGAAAATGAAAAAAAAAAAAAGAAAAGAAAAATGGAAGACGAGGGGAAACGGGGAATGGGAGCTCCGAAAGAAAAGCAAGGGAAAAGATGCCTTACCCAGAACGCATAACCCCACCAGCCTGTCCAGCGAGCAATAGGCACGACAGTTGCTTGAGCTGAAAAGGAAGCTAAACGACTGACGGTCAACATCAAGGCGACGACCACGGCAAGACTGCGGCCTCTGAACCATTGACTAAGGATTGTTTCCTGGACGATGACAACACTACCACTTCCAATACCGTAAAGAATACGACCGACAATCATCGTCATTAAACTGGCATTGGATGTAGAGATAGCGACCATGACATTGCCGGAGGTAATCAAAACGGTGGTGAGAATAGAACCAGCAATGGTGCCAAAAGCATCAATAAAAATTCCTCCGAGGACCGGTAGAACCGTGTTCACAATGGCCACACTTGATTGAATGACACCATATTGAGCGTTGCTGATACCGAATTCCTTTTGATGAAAACAAGAATAAAAGAAATAACATGATCAGTTCTCACCATATATCACTGGCTAACGTTCACTTGTTATTTTTCTTTTTATCTATTTACTTCTTTCAATTTGCTCTTCATCGCACCCAAGGTATGAGCAGCGAAATGGGACCCGACTTTTTAAAAATGGAAACAGAACTGTCAGAACTGGGCAAACAAATCAAGTTTTTTTGTTATTTTACCTGCTAGGAAAAGAGCACAGGCCAGGGCAACCATTTTGTATTCCCAAGGTTGTTCAGCCAAATGGCAATAGTCATCGTCGTCTTTTCGAGTGGGAAGACATGGCTGATCTGGCATGGAGGAACAACATGCCGATGTTGGGTTGGACGAACAACATGCTTTGGACGCACAACATGACTCGTTATTGTTGGCGTTATTCTCGCTGTTATTCAACAACGGCGTCTCTTCACTAATGGATTCCTTTATAACCATGGCGGAGGAAGTGTAGGAAAGTAGGAAAGCAAAAAGAAAGAAGTGAAGATAGGACTTTTGAAGGGTTTGCTCAAAAGGCAAAGGAAGGAACGCCGTTGGGTTTTATTTATCGGACCTTGTCGGTTCTTTTTTGGACTGCGATTTATCAGATCATTACATCAAGTGACACAAGAAGAGTCAAAAAAAAAAAAGAAGCAAGGACTTTTTTCATTTTCCCCCCACTTACTGGTATAAATCAGCTAAAATAGGTGAAATTATTAATTTTTTGTATAACAAATAATGACTGCACGAATACGTTCCTGTTCAATAAAATACATGGATTATTTCTGTATGTATTTTATTCATAGACATCTTATTTTGTTTTCCTGATGGAGACACTAAGATGGTATCACATGGTGACACAGAGCACCGTTTAGAGTCCATCTGATAAAATACGAAAAAGAAATTTTACTTAAAGTCATGGTTGGGCTACCTCCGTTTGAGCTACATTCATGTGTGACATGGAACAAAAACTTGTTTGGAGTGACGGGTTTGGGAAATGCTTGGGTGCCTCTTGTTCCTGATATCTTTTTCAATTGGCGTTTTATTGATGTATGTATATGTATGTACGTAAAGCTTATATGGTTAATTCCCGTTCATCATACGACGGTACTTTTTCTGGTCCTTAAGCAGCTCATGAAACACCTGATAGCGCTTCTCATTCAAGGCTTTCAATTCTTCATCGCTACTAGGGTCAATCACCGCACCGGTGCGACCTAATGTAGTCATCACTTGCCATAAGGTGCCCGCCCCAGCCGCTCTGGCGCCGACAAAGGCCGCGCCGACAACTACCGCCCCATCAATGGATTCAGGAAGGATCACACGGCAGCGAGTGATGTTTGCATGCAGCTGTACAAATATCGGGTTTTTACAGAGACCTCCAGATAAACATAGCGTGTGGATACAGTAACCACGTTCGTTCAAACTTTCGATAATGTGACGTGTTTGGCACGAGATGGCTTGGATTGTGGCCAGATAGCGCATGGCCAAGTCATCCAACGACTTATCCAAGGTTAGACCGACGATCGTGCCGCGTAAGGTCGGATCCGCGAGCGGAGAGCGGTTGCCGTGATAGTCTGGGTAAATATGCATGTGGTGAGTTAAACTTTCGAGATGCTTGAGACCGCGTTTCTGCCGGAGGTTCTCCAGATGTTCATTCAAGAAGGCGTAGATATTCATCTGACGGTTTTCGGCTTGGGTCTTGGCCTCTTGAATGGCAGGGTGAGAACTCAAGGTGTGGTCGATAAGTTGACCAGTGGAAGACTGACCTCCCTCAGTACACCACATGTCTGGCAGGAGGACAGACCGATAAGGACCCCACACACCAGGAACAAAGATCGGATCAGCCGACAAGGCAATGTGGCAGGTGGACGTTCCACAGATGATCGCAAGACGATGCTTCAGCACTTCTTCAGGAGAGGAGGAGGATCCCTCCTCACCCTCTGTTTCTAGACGAGCACTAGCACCGAGTGTCGCTATGGCCCCTGCGTACGCATCAATGACGGCAGAACCCACGGGTGTACCTTGTGCCAAACCAAGTTCGGCTGCTGCTTGGGCTGTCAGTCGGCCGACGCAATCCCCAGCATAAAGAGGGGTTTTATCTCCATCCAGCCGTGTCCATCCTTCATCGACTAAAACATCCAACCCAATGGCTTTAAAATAGCTCGGGTCCCATCCTTGGCCGACCCCACGGGGTAAGTAGGAACACTTGCAAGTCAAGGAACAGGTTGACCGGGCTAAGCAGCCGGTAGCCCGGTAGGTGAGAAAGTCCGGAAGATCCATCAGGTGACCGACTTTATTCCAATGCTGCACCGGTGCATTTTGTTTGAGCCAGAGAATTTTAGGGATCTGCATCTCTGGGCTGATCGTGCCTCCGACATACTTCAGGACGTCATGCTGCGTTTTATTAATGGCCTTGGCTTGCTCCACAGCACGATGATCAGCCCATAAGATCACATTGAGGTCATGGTTTTCGTAACCGGAAACAGGATCAACGGAGAGAGGCTGACCCTCGTGATCCAGGACTGCCAAAGAACAGGTCGCGTCAAATCCTATTCCTTTGATATCCGTGATAGCCACCTTGGCTTCCGATACTGCAGCACGCACACAGTGACAAATGCTCTGCCATATGTCTGTCGTGGATTGCTCGTAAAAGTCTGTTAACGGATTGGCTGTATGAATAGGCTGGACAGCCAAACCGACCAGGGTGCCCTGAGCATTAATCACAGCTGCTCGTGCTGAACTGCATTGGATGACACCATCCAAAGAGAAAACAAAACAAATAAAACCCAGTCAGGAAAGGTATGTCAAGGGAATAGCTTGTTCGATTGATGAAGGCCCACTTACCCAGTACCAACATCAATACCAAGATAATAAGCGGTCATGGGTGGGGGGGAGGAGGAACAAGAAAAGGATTAGAGTCCAAAAAGAGTGAGAAACAAAAAAAGGAGTTTGGGGGAAAAGGGTGCTTTGTCGGTTCCCAATTTAGGGAAAGAGGGGACGAGCTAATTCGCCGCTTTTTGTACATTTGCTCTATATTCCTTACGGAGAATTTAGGTCTATTCCTATTTGTCTGTTCGTTTCTTTTGCACGATTGGATGAAAATATTTGCGGTCAGACTACCCTTCTTTGCGTAAAGTCGTGTCGCATGTTCACAATCACTGAGATAGTTTGTTTCAAACCACAGCAAGACGAATTTATTTAAAGAAGTGGTTCTCTATTTTTGCATCTAACGAAAAACCTCTCAGAGTGTCTGATCCATTCTTGACAGTCTGAGCATTGTACTTTTCGCGCTGCTTGAACAATACGCTCTTGAAGGTTATCATCAACCTGTAAGGGCTCCCTTCTTACCCCAGCCTTCACTTTGGTCCAAAACTCTTTTATTGGGTTGAAAAAGGGAGAGTAGAGAGGAAGATAGAGATATCTGTATCCTCTTTCTTTGACCAATTGCTTAACCTTGACTGGTGTATGGATAGGCGCATTATCCATGACAAGATAGTAACGGTTCCCTCGGTGGCAATCCAATCTTTTGTGATTGACTGATAGACAAAGTTTAAGATACAATAGAAGAAAAAAAAAGAATATAACTACATGCAGGGACTATTAATATGGAATGTAAGGCAATACAATTGAGCAGAACCGGCACTGGCTGCCATTGCCCTGACAGCTTCTGATACCATAACTGAAAGAAACGGATATAATAGCATCAATGGCGTATAGAAACGAACGAAGAGGGTTTATTTCCTCTATAGATGTTCCATTCTGTTCCAAACCTTCTATCAGACTGAGTCCATTTTTAATCTTGGGAAAAATATTGTTTTATCTCTGAATTGCTGTCATCCATAAGACATCTATCGTTTTCTTATCCATGACTGTGATTTTTGGTTTCAGTGACCCGAGCAATATAAACGAAGGGACAACATCTTTTCAATTCTTTGGATCTGTTCTCCAAAAACATCCCCGATATGTACTTCGCATTGATACTATGTACAGAATGACTGATGTCCTTCTTCTATATCCTTTAGCCTGCATGACCTCTGTCCCGAACCACCTTGGTTGTGTGAGTAAGCTCCCTGCACTCCACTTGGTAAGTGAAAAAGAAATGTTGTCTGTTTATGCAGTGTCATTCATTATCTTCTGCTTCTAAGTCCTCGCCAGGTGTTGCATCGCTTCAAGTCCTCTGCAGTGCGTTACAATCAAACCGGCCGCTCCTAGATGCCGTTGTCTCTCTCTCGCCGCCCCCTACCTTTGGGTAGGATTATCCTTCTGGGGTAAGTAAAAAAGATGTCAAGCTATCCTTCCATTTACTAACCATGAGCATTCTTTTACGCTGCTCGAATGAATTTTGTGTCCACGGAAGGGACAAGTTCACGCAAGTAAAATATATTTGCCGCATAATCCATTTACTAATGACGCATATTTATATCCTTTTTAGCGCAAACTTGATCCTTGCATGGACGCAAAATTTATTTAGAGTAGCGTAAAAAGTTGTTCAATAAACAATATTGCTCTATGCTCTTTTTTGATCTCTATGAAGGCTGTCCTCCAGCTTTGCTTAGCTTTTTATCATGCATCTTTTTACGATTATGGTTGCCAAATCGTGCCTTATTTTTTTCTCGATAAGCTCGTTCTCTCGTTTCAGACTGGGGTGGTGCTGGTGGACGTTTAGTCTCTGTCCGAGATTGACGCTGTGCCTCTGAAGTCGCTTGTGAGACTTGTTCTTGAGACACATCGAGTAGCATATATTTGTCTAAAATCCGCTGTTTACGGGGCTATCAAATGAAAGAGTTCAGTTAATCACAAGGCCTATTCTCATCATAAGGACAGAAGGATACTTTACATTGCGATCAAACATAACAGCCCAACCTTCCAGCTGTTCATCACTCATCTTAGTGCGTTTACATAGTTCAGCACGTTTTGCTGATTTCCGAGACGATCTGGAGAATAGCTCACGGTCCTCCACATACATGTGAACCAGCTCGTTTTCATTCAACAGACCTGGGTCCACTTCCTCCTTCTTTACCCTCACTGTATCAATGCCTTCGCTATCCCCTTCAATGGCCTGCAACTGGACACGTCCGCTGACTTCATTGATATCATCGTAGGTATCGTCGTATTCATCCTCATACATGTTGTAAATCCGCTCAAGTATGTTACTCTTCTCGGACGTAACAAAGCTTTTGTCGTCAAGCATCTTTTCTGCGGTTCCTCGACTGTTACCTCTAATTAGTTATCGGAAAGGACGAAACAAGAGATGTTGGTACTCACGATTTCTTGCCCAGATGCACTTTGTCTTTGTCAAGCTCTTTACGAGCAAAGACATCAAATTCATCGTTATCAAAAATATTCCGACGTGAAGCCAACACGCTCTCATGCGGTTCATGTGCTGCAGTCTTGGCAGCATCCAACGATTGATTTCCGTCGACTAACGGTCGTCTTATGGCAGCAATACGTTTAGCAAACAAAATGAATTTCATATTTCTACTCTTATGCTTACCGTTCCATGGATCGATCAAGACTAGCAATCGAAGGAGGGAGTGCGTTATCTAACAGTTGCATAATGACCATTTCCACGTCATTATTATTTGCAGCTAAGCATGCTTCGATAAACCCTTCACCCAGATCGGGGAACAAATCGTGAACTTGAGAAATCTTAGCTGCCTGCTGCACGAGTACATCATCCATCGCAGACGACTAGTCAGATAGAGCGCCAACTATTTAGTAAAACTAACCCAAGTTTGTTGTTATTGAAACCAACCTGATTATTATCCACAGGTCGACTTGCCACATCGTCCTTCATCTGACTATCAAGCGTTCTTCGCCAACTTTTGATTTTTTGCGTCCAGTTTTCTGTGGCGTGATTCGAATCCCTGACCTGCTCCATGGACAATTCCAAGAATTTTATCCTTTCGTCCTCTGTAAAGAAAAGCCTGCGTTAAGGATAATAATTAACATATGGTTTGGGTCAATAGCTGGTTGTACATTCAGTAAGAAAAGGATATCCATTGAACAGCGTCTTGTTCACCGCAGCCAATTTGTTCGTAATGGCATATTCGACCTCCCAGTCCATGATCAGAGACGCATCCTTAAATGCTTCTCGAGGATGATCTAGCCCGCTGTCTTCAAGAAGTGACAGAAGGTGCTTACTGAAATCATCCACAACAATGTCCGCTTGAAGAATCGCTGGTTGACTGGATTTGATCTCATTGGAATGGTCTTGTCTGTCAAAGACAAAGCCAAGTGGTCGAAAGAACATAATCTCCATTAGACTATTAAATAAAGACACCAATGTCGATTTGATGAGATAGGCATGTAGATCCAAGTCGTCATGCTGCTCCCCGCCACCCTTGGCAAGTGTCGATGTGAGATCGTTATAGCACGCGAACAGGAACCGCTCGATTTCCACTTGCTGTTGGTTCCAAATTTCCTTCACATCCATTGTTGCCGATACAAGCGCATCTAAGACTCGTACGACCACATAGGCTCGTTCCAGCGATGGGCGTGTTCTTTGAAGATGTTCTGGCATGGATCGTATACATTGCACCATCGTCACGATCGACTCTTGTACTGCATCCAGCAATGCAGGGCTGTTGTCGAGGAGTCGGAAAAAGAACTTTCGTACCGTGTTTGGGTTTGCATCACCATAGATCACCGCGAAATTGATGAGCTGCGTGGTCGAGAAAACTGGTGAACCTATAGCTCCCAGATCGGCTGCGCGGACATATACAAGGAAAACAAGTTTTGATAGCTCGGCGTCTACTTGTTCACCGTCAAGTTGAGCGGTTTGGAAGGTGTCGATAAACTGTTGCAAATGTCTGTTGCTGATGAGATTCTCTACAAAACCATTGTCCGTTTCTTCGAGCAAGTCGTTCAGGTGACGAATCCAAGCTTCCCGAGCCGTGGACCACTGTTCTTCGGTGATACCCTTTGTATTTAAAGGTAGATAAGGGATAAACTCGTACATAGAGACAAAGGTCGGATTATCTTGGATCGAAACTGCCACATTTTTTTTATTTCTTGCGCGGGAACAACTCTCAGTTTTGCTGCGGTCAGACTTCGCTGGGAATGAAATCAATAATCAAACAAAAATGAAAGCATTGTTCAATTGTTGTTGGCCCGAGTTTACTGTCGTTATCACATCTAAATCGCCTTTCATCGTAGTTAACTCTTATAACTTAGTTAAGATAGTCCATAGTACATATTTTGTATGTGTACGCTGAATATAGCAGCATCTATTAAAAATGCAGCGGATGCACTATGATGGATGCGGGATAAATACATGCTGGGAAAATCACATAAAGCTTTTTTATGCGTATCTAAACCCTGTGAAGCCAAGGTCATATGTACAATTATGATATGCATATGTATTGAATAAGTGCCTAAATGCCCGTTTAGCTATGATTACTTCCGAAGTACGGTTGACTTATAGACTACCGAGTCGTGAGGATCATGCAACTAGTGAGTTACGCGTAAGACTCCTCGAAAAAAAAGTTTACTGATTTTATGATAGGAGCAATATAATTGATTCATGCATCGGTGCAATCCGAAGTCCTGATCCAATCCACTACAGTGTAATGCTGACTGGGAATGTCTGTATCACATTGCTTCAAGGGACTGCACTAAACAGGCGTGATACTTGACGGTAACTTCAGTAACCTAAATATTACTGAAGCATACATTATCATTGGTGAAACTATGATAAACATCATAGCGTCTACCTTGGGATAACCGAGCTACCGTCTAAGTCTATCTTCCTTTCATTACATCGAGTCTGTGTGACTGTATGTAAGATAGAAGAATCTGAGACGAGAACAGGAAAAAAGGGAACTCTGGCTCGATCAATAAACTGAAGTAGCCCAAACAAATGGAAAAATGACTTCGGCGCGATCCTCATCGTCTACTCCATTGGACTTATCCATTACCAACCAAACGCTTTATGACTCTCTAAAGGGAGCAGGGCGCTGGACTGTCGATAATTCTGAAAGTAGACTGTTGTCACTGGGTGTGAGTAACCGCATCCACCTGCAAAACATACGTGATCATGACCGATCTGTATAGTCACCGCGAAAAAGCATTTTACGAGGACCGAGCACACCCGATCGGTTTCGCTCTTCGCAATTTATTTACGAACAAGAGTACGAGAAAATAGGGAAACACTGCGCAAAAAGCATGTGATCTACAGACATAGATGTCAGTTGATCTGTTTTTGATCGCCTCAGACATTGCATAGTTTCTATACTTAAGAAAAGCGCTTAAGCAATTATAGGGCATTCGGAATAACAGAGATCTCTGTCTTTTTGCGCGGTGAGACCAGTTCGTGGATGAAATCGCTGATTCTTGTATTTAGGAGGCGACAACGATTGCTCCATGAACGACATGGGAAGAGGCGTGTCAGCTTTGCTTCCAATGCCAGCGTACAGTATGTCGAGTTTCAACTTGTCGAAACATTATTCTGACTGAAAACCCATAGCATGTACGACAGCGAAGGTACCGACGCGCAGCGGAAGGTTGTGGATGATGGAGATGACGAACCTATTGTAATTAAGCACCCTACTATCGATTCTACCATATTTGACGAGTCTCCAATATCTTCACCTCGTCGCCATCCAGACAAGTAAGCAGCCGTTTGGACGCTCGGCATTTATTGTAAATAGTTCACTAGTATCAAGGTTACCGGAATCACCTTTCGAACAAAGGAGAAGGTGCAGACATAATTTCGAAACGGATACATGAAACTCATTATCGATCTAGACGACCCGACTTATTTGGAAGCCCATCAGCATCTGTAACAAGCCCAATAAGAGATTTATCTTCACATATAAACGAGATGAGAAAGCGACGATTTGAGGAGGACAATATCGGAGAATATCCCATGGACTTTATGCAATACATGTCCAGCCGCAAACGACTAGAATCTCCACAACAGCTGTTTCCTGACGATGCTACTTCATCCCCGATGAACTTGACCGGAGAGGTAGCAGGTTCGCAACGTTTGAACAAAGAAACAGTTCATGAAGATCGGGAAGTTCATGATACCAGTCCACCACGGCCACAGAGTCCAGCTTTGATTCGTCCAGAGAAGACAACAAAGAATGAAGGCACACCAACACAAGATACAGAGGCTGTCACCATGGAACTTACAATGAAAATCCCTTCTTCGTCACCACCGATAGTAGTTCCTGCACAAAATCATAGACGAACTTCAGTTGATGATCAAACTGTTACAATGGAACTGACTCAGGAAATGTATATGCCACCAGTAAAACAAACTGCGCAGAACAGCATGGATACACCAGAACCTAAAGAACCTAAATCACCTCATATACCTAATATATCTTCACCTAATCAATTCATTCAACATCAACGCGGTCACTCAGCAGAACCATCTTCCGGACAAAGCCTGTTCAAACAATTTACGCCTTTGGCACGCTCGGCAGGGCACGAATTGACCGGATCTTCCCTTACTGGTTCAGACTATGCAGATCAAACTATTTACTTGCATGAAAACACAAATGGTGACTTGAATCTTTAATCATATATAAGTCTTGCGCTAATTTATCATTAAGTGGGTGATATCTTTGATGAGCAGTTCCCTGAACACTATAACTCCTTTGCAGATGAGGTGAGCTGAGTTTATCGTGCAATGATGATTCTGACAGAAAGAACACCTGTTTGTTTTTTAATCAGGAACCTCTTTCTGAGAACGTGACTCTTGCAGAATTTGTCAAGATGGTTGGTGTTACCTTACCTGACAATCTGCCACTGGAGGAAAGACGGCGCACATCAGGGTTTAACTCGCAAAGAGGTAGGTTGCACGTTATGACGACGTATGAATCGACCTGTTCATCTATTTCCCCTTTACTGTGAGAAAGATCCTGCTACGAGACCAAAACAGGTGGCAGCGGCAGCAGCTACCATGCCAATGCTGGAAACATATAGAACTGTATGTATAAGGTGTCTATATGGTCTAACACTTGTGGTTACTAACTTATGCATTGTCGAATTAGTACTGCGAAAAGATAAAGGAGCAGATCGAAACTAGCAAAGAAATTATAACAGAAATTGACAATCGTGTCAGTGACACCAAACCTGCGATTTTTTCCCGTTATTTGGAGGGGGACGTTCAAACACGGTTTGAGATCGAGGTATCTATTGCAATTAGCTGTTGTCTCACAATAATATTTACACGTTCCCTCACATTCAGGAACGTATCCAATCTCTAAAAGACTATACAAGTCTGAAAGCGAAGAAAACTTGCCTGGAGTGGCGAAACAAATTCACAGATGAAGTGAAAGAGTTACTGAAAAAGAACTTGGAAAAGATTCGCAAGGTTTGTTCTGCTATCTAGTCAACATATTGAACGCGGTATGAATTGACAATGTATGTCACTCTTTGCACAGGATAAAGAGTACTTGCGCGATTTCGAGAATAATTTGACCTGGAACGAATCAGCGGTTACTGCATATAAGAAGGACCTACAAAGATTATTAGAAGAAGCGCGCCAGAAGTATGTTAATTTTACTTTATCTTTGTTTACCTACTGAATATATGCCCAGGGAAGAAAAGTACAAAAAGATTGATCATGCCGAAGTAGCTAGACTACAAGAAGAACTAAACGAGAAAAGGTAAGTAACGATCATAAGCACTTGAGTGACTGATTGGCAAATGTGGGACAAATGACTTTAGGACGGCCGTGCAGCTTTTAAAAGGAGAGGGTGATGCATTGCAACGCCGAGAATTGATGCTTTCAAACAGACTTTCCAGCATTGAACGGCAAAAGATAACTATAAACGAGGTAAGAGTGTAAAATAGGATTCCTTAGCTAAATTCAATGGTTTATATGTATAGGCTATCGAGAAGGCAAGAAAAATTCGGGATGATAACAAATTTGTCACGGCAGCCGATGTGCATAAATCTAAAGGTATCCGTATTTTATCTTGAGAGATAGCGAAGTAACTCTATGGCTCAATAGAACAACTTGATTCATGTAAAAACTTATGTGGCTTGCGACTTGTACGGCAAGCCGGTTCTATTACGGAAGTTACCATTGGGGGCGATCTGAATATTGTTATGGACGGCAAGAAGCTGGAACAAAAATCAGCGGATGCTGTTTCTGTAGGTGTGCTTGAGGACCGAAAAGAAGAACTGGAAGCCTTTGTGGAGCTTGTTCCCGGTCTAAGAAAGTTACTGCAAAATCAATGGGATCAAACAGAGGTAATAAGTTCAGATCAAGATTTGAGAAGTTACTGATATTATCCCATCTTTATAGATTATAAGGAACATAGTCGTGTATTGGCAACGGGCAAAGTCCATTCACCGAGAAATGAAGAGGGTTCAAAGGTATTATTGGATCGAGTTAGAAAAGTTGGAAGACGAAAAAGGAGATTCGGACAGTCGGGGTGTATCAGTTCGTATCGTTCCGTTTAATTATGCTGGGAGAATTAAGATTACGCTCGGATTCCATATTCGCCCAAAAGATGTCATGGCTTATCCTGCCATTGATCTATCTTCCCTCTATGTGAAGTTGCATTATGGGCATATATCGTACGTACACGGTAGTTTTTTTTTCTTAGGTAGTCTTTTGTCTAACTTTGTGTTTCATAAAAAGTCAGGGCGAGCTTGAAGAGATTATCAGCAAGGACTTGAAAGCGCACGGTGTCATCAATCTCGCGGATACATTACAATCAATTATCAAACTAATACTGGACTTTAGTCCAAAAGTGAATAAAAAGACTTGAAAAAGAAAGACAGACTGGAAAGCTTCCGAGGAAGCTGCAATTTTTTCGGCCCGGATATCAAAGCAAGACTCAGCTGGACAGATTAATTCACTACGAGAGCAAGTTATAATATAGACAGCGCCGTAAGAATCCTCTTTGAAAGTAATACATGTAGATTATTCGCTAAATGTCACAAAGCAGCAAGATATTATTCGCACTAAGTAAATTGTTTTTATTCAGTAGGATTATGCAAATTGATGTAGCTAAATGTGGATCACATTGTACTATCCTATGGCTTATTTGGTTGCCTGTTGAAGAGCCAGCTCATGCACAGGAGAACCTTTGAGGATTCCGACCCGAAGACTCGTTAATAGATTTCTTGCCCCGTTTGAGTGATTGTATACTCCACCGTTGAAAGCTTTAGCTGCATCCTTTCCAATGGCACCGTGGATGTACTTTTCTCCTCCAGGGTGATCTAGCTTCTCCACATCATACAGTAAACCATCCAAAAGAATCCATTTCTTGTTTTGCTTGTTGACCATATCTTGATCTATCAACAAGCGAAAACAATGTTGGAATTTCAAACCAAGAAATATGAGTTCAATGGTTTCATCACTTACATTCTTGCATTGTATAGATAGGCAGTTCTTTCAGAGATCGGCCAAAATCCAGCTGGTTTTTCTCTGAGATCACTCTTTTTTCCACCATTTGAAGACGTCCCTTCTCGATTTCGTTAGAAGGGAAGGTCTTGAGGTTGTAAGTCAAGCCTATCCATGACAGGGATTTGATCAGCCATTTTGTGGGATCCCATTGATGGAACAGGATTGCGTTTCGATAGTCCTGGGGAAATTCATGGTGAAAATTGTGATATCCCTCGCCCATAGTGACGAGCGCCGTCAACCAGTGGTCTTTGGGTGTTCGGACATCGTCATAGGTAGTTTCGCCAATGAAATGGGCCAGGCTATTAACACAGAAAGTGGCATGATGGACCAACACAAGACGTAGCACGCCAGCGTAGAAAACCCCTCCCCAGGAATCGGCCCAGCCATAAGCAGCCACCAACGTAGGGAAAATGAAACCCATGAAGAGGGCGAAAGAAGGGTAATGCTTGTGCTGGAAGCGCACCAGGGCGTCCTTTCGCAGATCTTCGGTGTCAGCATAGCCAATGCGTCCTTTGGGTCGTCGGATCAACATCCATCCCATATGCGAAAAAAAGAACCCACGGGTAGCGGCATAAGGATCTTTGTCTGAATCGGTCCATCGATGATGGGCTCGATGGCCTCTGGACCACCAGTGAATGGAACCTTGCACAGCCCCGCTGCCAGCAAGACAACAGACGATCTGAAAAAGAAAGGATGCTTCATAAGAACGATGGGCCCAAAGACGATGATAACCTAAGATAACAAAAAAAAAGGCCCGTCATGGACATAAGCGATTAAAGAAACATAGCAGAGACGACCCTTTTCTTTACCAGCTGTGATGCCCAGGCCAGTGATTAAATAGTAGAGAAAAGCCCAGAGAAGTGTCTTCGTCTGTGCTTCTGTTGTCAGTAAACCATAGATAGCAAGGATAGGTGTGCTGATCAGCAAGATCGACTGTGTCCAATTGACATGGTCGTGCCAGTTTTGCCATGTTGTCGGTTCGTCAAATAAGGGAGGCATAGGCTCCGGTGGCCTAGGTAACCTCTGTGCTTCCGACCGAGTATAGACCAATGTTGCAGTCGTTGTTGACATGTCGATGTTTTCCTTACAGATACAATCAAGATGGATGTTTTGCCCTTGTTTTATAGTAATTGCTTATCTCCAAAACGAACTCAAGTTAGCCAGTTTTTGGGCGATGGGGAGTTCGTTGGGGGAGGAAAGGGAAGGGACCGTGTCTGGCCTCTGGGGAAATCAAATGAAAATGAGCGTGGAAAAAGACTAGCCATTGTGTTATTTCCCGTATATCATTGATCAATCATGGTAGCTTTCATATCCATTGATGGAATAGTCATTATACAGTTGGCCTTCCTCTTTTCTTTCATTGTATTCTTTAGCTAATCACGTTATCAATGTCTTGCTAACTATACTCGTCTGTGACGCGTGTTGCATTTCATTTAGTGGTGTGATTTTTTTGTTTCACTTGGGTTGCAATTTGGGGCTTTGGCGACCTGAACGAGCCAGTTATCCTTTTATATGATTTATCGATCTGCATTGAGAATATCTATGCGAGCTGGGACTTGCACTGTCTGATATCTTGATATGTCAAATATCCAGTTATACTATGAGATGCAGAACGTATTGGAGACATAACCCTCACGAATCGGAGTGTGCACAGTAGGATCGGCAGAACATTCGTTTATACATGCTTGTTCGTTTAACGCGCGAATGCAGATACGAATTTCAAGTTGAAGAACAAGTATTATAGCTAACCTTATCACTCTAGCATTTTCTGCTCGTATCGGGGGCAACAGAGTTAGCACAGGACGAGCTATAGAAATACTATGCGTGTACAGGGACAGGGATTTATGGCATAGGATCCTCGCGCGAAGTTCCAGTAGTGGGATGATCAAGACAGGAAGACGTCGTACGTTGAAGAAGCGGTAAGCGACAAGTTTACCGGAGACTATGCAGCGAACTATATTAGCAGACTGGTAGTCAAGAGAGTTGCGCTTTCTCAAACAAACCTGTCTACATCTACTTTGTATGATTATTTATCCCAGTCAAACACACTTTTAATCCTATGCGCATTACATTATGCAACTACCTTTGGCATTTGTTAACGGTTCTGATCTACATTAAGGTTAGCATTTTACTTATGAAGTTAGATAGAGATGCATGTTTTAACATTGCATGTAACTGTTTGACATTAGCCGAACAAACACGAACGAATAGGAACGAATACGGATAGTTCTCATCATTCGAACATATAGGAATGTTGCTAAAAACATCCAAACAATAAACGAATACTCGTTTATTGGTTCGTATTTGTTCGTGCACCGTCATGTTAGGCACGGTAGGGGAAATAGCAAGTTTTTCATTTGACTGCACTGGGACTGTACGTCGCAATCGCCACAGGGAAGAGTCCGTCTTCCAGAAAAGATGGTAATTGCGACCATATGGCGTCCTGGATCAGATATTGGGAGAGTCAAACCACATTGACTTGAGCAACGAATTAGTGGACACCGACTAGGCCAAAGTATCCGAAATCTGCAAGAGACAATTGCATTTGAGAATGCTAGCTGACAAAAAATACAAGGAAGTCCGTTAACATTCGGTATGGTCATTGCAGGCAAGCATTTCCAAATAGCCTTCTGATTGATTAATTGACAAGGATTTCCCTAGCCCAAAACATGTCTCTTTACTCGCTGCGATTGGGAACTTGACGGCACATAGCGGTTTGTATGACATTATGAAATACTTCTGCCAAGTTTGCCAAGTCCGTACCATAGAATGGAAACGTTCATGGGAGAAATGATCACATTAAGGAAATCATAAAGATAGCTGGATACCGATATATTGCTGATTTAAGAACACTTTGCCATAGAACGCCATTAGTGAAAGCCTGCCCGCTGCGCAGAATGAATCATCGCCCTGTATTTATGATCTGTACGCCCATTTCATAAAGCCCATGATAACATTTAAAACAAAAGTAACAATTGAATTTGTACGGTCAATATTACTGTACATATTTTGTAATCCAAGTTTGGACAGTATAGCAGCTATCTCTTCTAACAAGCAATAAAAAATGCGAGGTCGAAGTAGCATGATGGCAGCCCACTGTTTCTCCCAAAGAACGACTTTGCGCTTTCGGAAGCTGTTTAATGAAGGGACCTGCTGCCGAAAAGCAATCAAGTCATATCTCATAGACGCACCCAATAATGATCAACCTTGTATGAAACATACAATGAGTGTGATATTCGAACTTCTTCTCAATTGCCACTGTCGTATTCGCGGAAAATACTCACGAAAAACGCATAGATGAGATTGGCATAAGCTGGAAGCGTTGACAAATCGATTATCGGTACATGTACTTTCCCAAAACAGTTTGAACAGACATAGATGGTTTTGCAAAGACCAGTAAATATTAAGGGAATATTTATATAATAATTAAAAGCGTTGAACTATCCATAAACATCTACACCCTGCCAATTAGCTGTTGACAGTGGGCATTGGTCCACTGATTCCGAGTTGTTTCCCCACCAAGCCGGGAAACGGATATCATTATTTTGGAATACAAAAAAGATAACAATGGCGCAGATGGCAACCCCCGAATCTAAAGCTGCCGATAGCACATAGTTGTACTTCTTCCACCAAGCAGGATATTTCCGTTTTACAAAGTAATTGAAAAAGAAACCGACCGCAGCCCAAGTTGGCATGACCGCGGTACCCGCTAGATATTTAAGTTAGTATAAAGTTGAACTGATTGCAATTAAACAGCGAAAAAGACCAACCTGGCGGATAGGGACCGGAGCCGAGCATCATCACCGGGATATTGATATGTCTTACCCATGAATTAGGGTACTTGCGTCTGAGGATATAGATCGGCACCGGAAGAAGAAAGCCAGCCAGCAAGAAATAAGGAATTGGATAGTAAATATCCTCTCTATCAAAAAATCGAGCGGGACTTATCAATCCCCAAATAACGGAAGAAGCACCAAAGATATCCGTTTTAGGACAGGTCCAGGGGTATGCGTCCTTTGTGCAAATATTAGGGATGGACGCTAACAGGTAGTTGGTGGTGCTTAAAGAGACAAATGATGCTACAATAGTGCCAACAATCTGAAATATGAACATTTGACGCGGAGGAATCTTCATATAGTGACTTTCAAGTCAGCAATAGTCTGTCAGTCACCCTCTTTTCGACAAGTTTCTAACTTATCACTTACCCCAATTTGAGATCTTGAGCGAAAAGTAACGCTTGACGAACAGTGATATAACCATACGTCTTAAAAATGATATTACCAATAGGATGCCCTGGACGGATAAGGCCGTAGACCCATTCGGTAATGATTGAGATCGATGGCGTTTCCGATGTGATGGCTGTCACGGTACCAACGGGTAGTACCCATATAAAAGCAAGACCAACTGCAATGAACAGCGACCACCAAGGCATATCCGAAGGCCAGAAAGAAATAGTGATCAAACTCAAGGTCAGGCTCCATCCAAAGAGGGCTCCATACCACCACCCTGGCACTTCCTGGTATCGCTCCATAAGCCGAGCATGTACATCGTCTGCTTCATATCGGGCGCTTTTCAATCGTTGCCATATCTCCTGGCCATTGAAGAGAAGGGTATGTGAAAGGACAGCGCCCGTCGTGGCTAAGCCCTGGCCATACATTAAGGCAAAAAATGAGGTGATACGGATGGGTGAATACTCTTCATATGCCTTCTCGTTGAGCGTATTATCCGCATTCATAATTCGAGAACGGTTATAGACATTTCCCCAAATGTCGTATTGATGCGTATTATAGAAAGGGAATTTCTTGGCTTCAAATGTATTGGTATAGTAGATCAGAGGTGTGACAACCCAGATAAGGATGACAAATCCTGCAAACATATTGGCCTGTATAAGCCATGGCAGAGCGAGAGGACTGGGATACCAGGCCGATAAATTGCTCCAGTCCAAGGTGAAGCTACCCAAGCCCAAGCCATGCAAGCCGCTGCCAATCTGTGAGACAAGTACGGAATCCTTTTTGGTCCAGCTATAAGAGCGAGTCAAGACAAGAAAATGATGAGAATGCGAAACTTACCATATCCAGGAAATGGACACCAAAATCGGCATGACGAATCCGGGAAAGAAGTACCAGCAAAACGAGGCTGCACAAGCGATAAGAAAGAAATGATTGCGCGACAGAGATAATCTGGGACCTAGACCTTCATAGGCGTGGATTTCCTTTGGTTCATCTTTATGTAGTGTATGGAATAGTGTCGCATTGACCAGATTGACTGGCCATATCATGGCTGCGGGACGTACCAAAAATGGCTTTAGAATGCCAGCGAAACCGAATCCCAGCATGCTCGTCGTCAGCACCAGAAAGAGACCGCCAGTAAAACCCCACCATTGATTATAATATAACTTCTGAACAACAATGATATCTATCGAATCAAAGGAGACGGCGGCCGCATTGGCCATGACAGTGATAAGTACATGCTCCTTGATATTGAAAGGTCCCGGATTCAGTGTGAAATGGCTCCCAAACGCATCGATGGCTCCGTGGGGCAATACTTTCTCGAATAGACAGCCAGCTGGGAAAGCTAATAACTGGACGACCAGAACCTTGAGTACCAAAGGGTTCGCTCGAAACCAAAAGAACTTTTAAGGTGTGAAAAACAAGAGAAGTGGAGACTTGTATTCCGATTTGTTTCCCCGCAATACCTGGTTGGTGAAAGAGATGCCAAGGGAAAACACAATTCCCAAGAACCAGGCACGGAAGGTAGCTGTTGGTAATGTCGGATCGTCTGTCGGAGGAACACTGGCACGGACCTCTTCAATGGGGGAATCTTCTTCTGAAACGTGATGTTTCGATGGCGATTCCAAAGCGGGATCTGCGACAGCCCCGTAAGAAGAGTAAGGCGTCTTCCTCAGAGAAAGCATAAAAAGGAAGTCTATCATTCTATCCGCTTATTTTATCATTATAATAATACTCAATGCATCCATGGCCTGTAATAGGTCATTCGTAATGCACAAGGCTAAGCACGCCATATCAAGCTCCATCCCTATTCGAGATTGGAAAATATATTTGGGATACTGCTGTATTAAGAAAGTACCTTAAAAAGTCGTACAGTGAATACATTGACTGCGGGGTAGTTTATGCTTTTGTAATTCTTCGTCCTCTGTACAGTTATTGTCAGTTCATCGAACTAGAACCAATCTCCTTTTCCTGTTTTTATTACCAACTTTCTCTGTCTCCATACAAATTGCTATTCCAGTGTCCAGTAACTTTCTTACTAGGCAAATTCATCGAGATAGAAACCCATACGTTATTTCCGAAGGTTTCTTTTATCAATGGTATTGTTTATATCTGACCATATTCTAGCACTTAACTAGACCATATCTTGATTAGCGCAGTTATGTAGCAGGCTACATTTTTTTAGACCTTCGTTGATAAAACACAAGATTGTCTGAAGCCTACTGTAATAACAGTGGGCAATTTCATTGTGCGATGGGATCCTGTCACACATTCACTTTTCGACGCGGCATTGAAATTTTTCGCGTGCGACGCATTCGGTGATCATGTTGGAAGAACTTGGTGCATTTACGCCATGCGGCCAAGAACATGTAACAAAGCATCCACACTTGATCGAAACTTCCGCTCAGGTCATCGACTTTACCGTGTTGCGGCAGCGATCAAAGCAATTACCCGAGTCTAGTTCGACAACGTCCACCAGTAACTACGCTTTATATCCAGCCTATCACTTACAATCGTCATTGCCGGAGGATCCAGACAGTATACCGTACAATCGACCGACATCGCCTGTGTGGAAACGCTTACCAAACAATGCACAAGCCTTAGAAGAAGAGTTGTACGTCGTCGGCCCAGCTGTCGTTTGGAGTCGCGGTTCTCATGTTTTAAAGACACTCAAACACGAAACAGAACAGCTTCAACTGGCTTGTTTTGCCTGGTTTCCATTTAAGCGGATGGACAATAAGAAGCAAAAAATACCAGCAACTTATAGTACATTAAGCGCACAAGACAGTCTGGAAAACGCGATTTTACGCAAAGCTTTATGCATCGTGCTTTCGAACGCTGTTAAGTTTCACTTCAGTGACGGCACATCCTACTATGTTCCTCTTCCCTTTTTTGTCCAACGCATATGTGCACTTGACATAGGCCTCTTGCTGCAATACGAACGTAAAAATGACGGTAGCCGTTTTGTTGAAGATCCTTTTTCTGTTGGTCGAACAAATTTCGCCAGCATTAGGCATCTCCGAGGAGAGGCAGAACCCGTAATGGTGAAAGAGGACTCGGCTGGATCGCATCGGTTTTCTTTCAGCAGCGACCAAGAGATAGTGTTTTCTAGTTCTATTGAAGCAAAGCAACGATGGCTGGTTACGTTCCATACCGGAGAAAGATTACATTATGTGTGGTCATACGAAGCTATAAGACAAAGTAATGGAATAGCACAGAGGGAGATA
This sequence comes from Apophysomyces trapeziformis B9324, assembly GCA_000696975.1. NCBI lineage: Eukaryota > Fungi > Mucoromycota > Mucoromycetes > Mucorales > Mucoraceae > Apophysomyces > Apophysomyces trapeziformis. The sequence goes on from JNDP01000966.1 coordinate 44,750, forward strand.
CCAAGTTTCAAAAACCCAATTTCGCTACAATTGAGATGGAAGGAAAAAGGGAAAAGAAAGTGAGCAGAAGCCGATCGTTAGATTCATTTCGTTCATGCTGTGTTCCTAGGGCTAAATCTTCAGTTGATCTTCGCAGTACGGCATTCATAGCTCACGACGTCCGAGGAACGGAGCTTCTTTGCATTATGAATTGTCATCGGCACCAACTAAAAGTCTTGGACACCGAGAAATTGATGGCAAATGACAAGGATGCGCAGCTATTCGAATTAACTGCTACATCAGCAATACCGATATGCGCTACTCGTTCGGGAATGAATGATATCTTGGTTGTTACAGACGACAAGCTGATGCTACATATAAACGCAGAAATAGAGCCATTACCCATTCCACTTCCTGAACATATGAGTAGCCCGGTGGAACTGAAGGATTCCGTCCATCACCGTTTCTCCTTAATGTGTTCGGACCGTCATATATGGAGAGCTGCATTAGATGGTACTCCACGTTCTGGCCTTGTCAGAGATTGTTTAGCAGCTGTGAATTGTGCTCTGCCTGAAGCTAGTTATTCCATGTTTCAAAAACGTTTCACGGAGACTCTTCTCAACCAACCGCTAGCAAACATTAGAGCCGACTCCGAATGGGAATCCTTTATTTATACGTTCTTTTCTTTTCTGAACATTCACAAATGCTCAGAAGGGATGGACATAGATCAAAGAATGGTAACTGTTACAAGGTTAAGCACACTGAAATAATAATTGACTGGTATTTATAGAATTTCCCTTTTAATAAATGTATTGCAAAGTGCCATGAAACAAGTCGCTACAACGAGGAAATAGCCAAGCATATCGACCTCCTGGTGAAAAACTTACATCTTGCTTACGAAGATTATCGCTTAGCGAAACTTAGGCGATCGCTTCTACATAGGCTTGGAGGATTCTTGCAGACATTGTGCTGTATGATCGGGGAGGATGCATGGATGGAATATTACGTATCGCACGGTCTTACTTGGCGTCCGTTGTTACCATGTAAGAGACATACCATTAATTGTTTCATGCTAACAGTTGATTTCTGTAGATTGCGTTCTATACGGTTACAATGTAAAGCTTGGTGATCCTCCTGATATTCGATTCTTTCTTCGTTGTATATTTCAAGATAAAGACAAAAACGCTACATTGGAAGAGAATTTCGGGGTTGCAAGGATTACGCCTGCCCAAGGAATAGTTGATAGTACTTACGGATATAATGCTAAATTGGTATGGTTAATATACCAGGCAATGAATGGCGACATTGCCGATCTCGGGAAAGGCGTTGAGTCAATCGTGTCCCATGGATACCGACGAGAGCATATTCAGCGATTAATTGTGGATGTGGCAGCGCCTATACTTAATACCATGGATCAGGCCAAGCTTGAACCGCCGCAAGGCTTATCTCAGGAAGCATATGCCTTTTTAGGTGAGTGTCGGTACAGCTGCTGAAGGGAATACTAAATCTTGCAGGTTGCTACGAGACTGCAGTAGGGCAAATGAAGACAAGACCAGAAACAATAGATCCTAATGCGATGATCTCGCAATTGTCGATTAGACAGGTTCGAGGAAAGATGAAACGTAAAAAAGGCTTGATTTGTTCATTATCATACCTAGTTATCTCAACGACGAGATATGCATGCGATATTTTTAGAAGAGTCCGCAGAATCAACTAGTCAATCTGCATATGGCTCTTCTGATCTATTAGACCCAAATACAGAAAAGGCACGTTTTGGCTACAATGGCGTAGTGGCCGCTCTGCGATATGCTCTGAATTCCGAGAGGATGCCTGATCTGAAGATCCCTGAGGGACTCGAACTGAGGTGAAGTGTAGGAAGAAAATCATATGCGACTTACACCAATCGACTTGTAGTAATGCTGACTTGACCGCCGAACGGCAGACTCGATTACTTTATCTTTGCCAAAGAACGTTAGCAATGTCCGTTGGTAGAGGAATCTTTTCTTACGGCACATTTATACCCGATATCGCAAAACCATTTCCTATTGAACCTATGACACTTTCTGCAAGACTTACAGCAGAAAAAACGGTTGTCACTCTTGATGAAGCAACTCTCCAGTCAGATTACCTGGATTGGCCAAAGTTCCATAATGGCGTTGCTGCTGGCCTACGTCTATCACCAAACTGTTCTATTGATGGCGCTTGGATATATTCATGCCGACCAAATCAAGCGGATCCTCAGCATGCAGGTTTCTTACTGGCTTTAGGGCTCAATGGGAATTTAAGACAGCTCTCGCCCGCAAGACGATACGAATACCTAGCACATCCTTTATGTGAATTGGAAAAAGTTGGTTTCCTTTTAGGAGAAGCGGTAGCTTACCGGCGCACTAAAAGTAGCAGTGTCACCAAAGTCCTTTCAGTCGACATCCCTGCCCTGGCAGCTCCCCATACAATGAGCATTCAACATTCGAGCATCATCAAAGCAACAAGTTTGTTGAGCATGGGTTTAGTCTATCTTGAGTCCAACGATCGAAGAATGGTGGAAGTTATGCTACAAGAAATTGGAAGACACGCAAACCATGATCCTCTGAACTCATCCAGCAATTATGAAAGCTGCGCCCTCGCAGCAGGATTCGCACTAGGATTTATTACACTAGGCGACGGCGAGAAATCTTGTTCATTAACTGATCTATCCCTCAGAGGCAAACTATATCATTTTATGACCGGCATGCCATTTGTAACGCCAACAGTCAATTTGGATGTAACATCTCCGGCAGCAACCATTGCTCTAGGTCTGATGTACTTGAAAACAGAAGACACACAGATGGCAGCGCGAATGAATATTTTGGAGACAAGGCCTTACTTGAACTACGTTCGTCCTGACTTCCTATTACTTCGCGTTGTTGCAAAGAATCTGATTATGTGGAGCACTATTCGACCCACGGAAGAATGGGTTAGCAAGCAATTACCGGAATTTATGCGACACCCATCACAGATGGAAGAGGACAATACAAGAGTTTGGGGTATAGACGCATCAAGACAAGCCGAATACAACATTATTACAGGGGCATGTCTCTGCATTGGCCTTCGTTATGCTGGTTCAAAGGATATGCAAGCCTTCAGATACTTACTTTCTCGGTTTGATGCATTTATGAAACTTGTCAATGTAACACGTAAGTTCTCTGCTTGAAATTTAGCCCAGCTATTAACTGCTATTGACACGGAATTGAAAATAGCTGTTGGTTTTCAGGCGCATATCACCAAGAGCGCGCTTCGGACTGGGGTTGATGTTATTGCCACTTCTGCCGCAATGGTCATGGCCGGTACCGGCAATCTTGAGCTACTGGAACGACTGAAAGAACTTCATCGCAAAGTAAACGGAACAGAGAGTTATGGAAATCATATGGCCACACATATTGCGATGGGTTTACTATTTGCAGGCGTTGGCGGATATACTTTGAACACGTCTAATGAAGCCATTGCCGGTTTACTATGTGCACTATATCCGTTTTACCCGACCACCACGACCGATAACAAATACCATGTGCAAGCTTGGCGTCATTTATGGATATTGGCTTTAACCCCGCGAAATTACTAATAAAATATAATTGTTACTTTTCCAAGCCATTGTTGCAAGTGAAGCGTAAAAGGCTGTAGGGAAAAAATGCACTAGATGTACGAAAGCAAGCTACTTAAAGGCGTTGTTGTTTCCATAATAAACACAGTTTAGTTCGCGAGGAGATCAATAATGAAGTCTTCCATATATACATAACGAAAATTCCTTTAGATGATCGACAAAACTCGTTATAGAAAGCTAGGATGGATGATGATGTATGGTGCAGGAGAGTTGATGTCCCGCACAAATATAGCCATTTTGAGAATACAATTTACACTTTGTAAAGTTTCTGAACCAAGATTTCAAGCGTTAAAAAGAATGGTACTCAACTACAGACTTTCAATGAACTGCTCGTCTATGAAATTAAAAAAATGTTTGGGCGGTCGATTTCCTCCGCTTACGAACCCAGTCCAGGCGCTTTTTGACATGTCGTTGCTATTCCTGTCTATATGCTCAAATCGAGCTTTTTCCTTTTAGATAAATGTATGATTCGATCATCCCCGTTTAATATGTTTGTATGACATCCCTTTATCTGTGCCATTACTGCTGGAAGCCACGTCAGTCGCGGTGTAGTACGTTTCCGTGATGTTGATGTGGGTGCATCAGTGCTGTCCTTTGGTTTGTGAACAGATTTACCATAGAATCCCATATTTGCATAATGACGCCTAAAGAAGCGTAAAACATGTCTGTTGAATCCATAGGCGAAGATACTCTTTTTCTCGGGATATCGTTGTTTGACTAATTGAAATGGAATTTATTCCTTTAAAGAGATGCTGCAAATACAATAGAAAGACGGCGACTTTATCTAGATTGGACCCGTCCCGCCAGGAATTAGCTAATAGTATGTGTTAGTAATCAACTATGTGGAAGTTCTCGCTGATACCCACTGTACAAATGTTATTGCCGTTCAGTAAGATCTGATCGACTTTGTTGGTCTTGTAGCCTTCAGGCGTGTTTTCGCTAGTAAAAGACTGCTGTTACTTTTCTCAATTTCTTTCCATATTCAAGCGATTACTATTCTGTTACGTCCTCCAACACCATATCTATGCACAAAAACTCTGTTCAATCGCTACTGCTGGTTATAAAAAAACACGCGAATCACTTACTGACAAAGTCATCGAAACCCAGCAATTTGCCAGTAAATTCCTTTTCATTTTTCATAACGACCCAGATCCTTGACCCGATGCATTTGTCAATCAGTTCTGCTCATAGTTAGCAAGTTGATTTAGTAAATATGAGTAAATCAGAAGTACGTGAGACCCACCCAAAGGTAATAATTGTGAGGTTGCCATGTCAAACTAGGAAGATCTTAAACAGACTACGGGGTTTTCCTGAACCCCTCTTTTACCTTTTCCGCCCGAAGGAATCGGAGTCCGGTATGAAAATCCGGCTCGGCCAGCTTCTAAAGGGCCAAGGTGGGTTGAATCAGGTTTTGTTAGCATTCTGAAAAAACCTTAAAACAGCACTGTTTTACATCTTTAGCATAACACTGCGCGCAACACTTGTGGTTGAAGGAAAAATGCTTAAAAAGTGGCTTTTGATTGAATAAGTGTTGGTAGCAGACAAATGTAGGTAACGGTTTCAACTCGGCGTATTTTTTCTAGCAAAGGTTTGTTTCTAAAATCTATTTTGAATCTGGAAAAAAAGAAGATATTTGTTTATTTTAAATTATCTTACTTTACAATACGATCTCTTGCCATGTATCATCGTAATGAAAGTCCTAGTAGAGGTGATCGCCCCGTGTCTAGTACCAGCAATACAGAGAATATGCAATCTTGCGATCCCAGTAGCAGCAGATTGTGTGGGCAGAACATGCATGCCGCCATAGATGATCTATACCACATAATTGATAGTAGGCGACCTTCTTTCCCGGCGATTCGTAGTGTGACAGAGGATAGTCAACAGTCGTCGTCTAGCACAACAAAAACCAGTACTCGCCAATGGTCGTCGATGTCCTCTTCCCTGTCATCAAGAACCAGGGAAGTCTTGTCCCCTTTAACAACACCTAGCTCAACAAGCGACGGGAAAATACAGACACCACCCCCACTCATTAAAAGAGACAGCTATACGCTAGATATTCCGGCAGCCGATCTTCTAGGGACCGAATTCTTAGAACGGTTTCGCGAAGCCTTTCGACAATCTAGACATAATGAACCCAATTCTGCCTGGTATCAATCGGCAATCAAGCATAGGACGAGAAATAAGGTGATACTGTCAATTGCGGGATTTCTATTTCTATTATCCATGATGGCCGGTTTTATCATCTTAGTTTTCAACGGGCTCATCTTTCCGAAATCGTATACTCCTTCTCCAGATATACCGCTCAACGCTACATTGGACGAGTCAGTGTTATAAAAGACAGACAAAGAAGTTATACATGATAATAAAGAGCACACATACACTCAAAAGCTTGCTCTCTCGGCGCATGAAAGTGTCTGAGTTTCTTTTCAGAGAGCAACGCGTATCGGTTGAAAGACGCGTGCCACGAAGAATCCAAAAGCGTGTCACGCATATCAGAAGTGTATTCTTTTTTTTTTCCCCGTTTTTCTCTCTTCGCATTGTCATGAGTCCTCAGTCTCTTAACCCTAAAAAGGACTTTTACGAACTTCTTGGTCTCGATCGGGATACTGCCACCGATGCCAGCATCAAATCAGCATACCGCAAACTGGCCTTGAAGCACCATCCTGACAAACAACCAGCAACCGCCACCGATGAGGAAAAGCAACAAGCAACGGAGACTTTCCAACAAATCGGCTTGGCTTATGCCGTTCTAAGTGATCCTGCAAAGAAATCCTACTATGATCGCACTGGAAAGGTGGGCGAGGGCTTCTTGGATGGCGAAAAGGACTGGACGGCTTATTTCAAGGAACTGTGGACAGGCGTGGTGAACGCCGAGACGATCGAAGCCCATGCAGCCAAATACAGAGGTACAAAAGGATGAAAAAGAGGACATTTGACAGAAAAAGGACCAGTAAAATAACGAAAGCGTTTTCGGAAAGAAAAGGTTCTCATTTCTGATTAACCATCATTCTCAAAAATTGTTATCTCAGGTTCGGACGAGGAACGACGAGATGTGCTTAAATATTACAAACAATTCAAAGGCAATATGAACAAAATTCTAAATTTTGTGGAGTGCAGCACAGAAGAGGATGGTCCGCGATTGGCAGATATTATTCAGGACGCAATCAACGCAAAGGAGGTAGAAGTGTATCCAGAGTTTGCAAAGACAACTACAGCTGCGGCACATAAAGAACGGATAAAGCAAGCGAAAAAGAATGCAGAAGCATTTGAACGGCAACAGAAGAAAGACAAAAAGAAAGCGAAAGAAAAAGACGATTCACTGCAAGCATTAATCATGGCTAGACAAGCAGATCGAAAGCAAAGGATGGATGATGTGATCGAATCTATTGCAGAAAAAGCGGGTAAGAAGAGGAAACGGGCAGCGGCAGAGAACGACGAGCCTAGCGAAGAAGAGTTTCAAAAAATACAAGAGCGTTTGTTAAAACGAAAGAAGCATTAACAAGAAATAAAGTGAACATAAACCCTATAAACTAACATAATGGGGAGGAAAAAGCAAACAGGAGATATGCGTTAAGGCGAGTATTGCACATGGATAAATGGGCGTAATTAGAATGTATCGTCTCCAGGCGGTTGCTGTAGCTACGGTTGTTTCGCTTCGTTTTAGTGAGGTTGCGATAGAAAAATAAATGAACGTTGGGCTAGTTACTCGCTGCTTGAGATATTTGCCGCTTTAAATCCAAGAACCAGCCAACGGCTTCCACTCGACGCATATCCGAAATGCCAGGCCCGCTTACAGTTTCGAACAGTACCTTCATCGTGGCTTGTTTCATGCCTGCTGTCTCTTGCTGTAATACCAAAGTCCTAATCTTTTCGAGCATCTCTCCGAAGAATGGACCGAGAGAAAGCGGTTTCAGAAGGTCGATAAGTGTCACTGTGTATTGAGATCGAAGAACGATATCTTTTTCTTCCGTTAGCGAGTCAATCCTCTTTAAAAGCTGACCAACAGTAAGCCAAGACAAAGCATCATCCATTTCACATAGCGACTGGATCATGGTAGTATACGCAAAACGCAATTGATGATGGGTCATTGGATCCGGGAATCCCTTATCGATTGTATAAGTCCCGACATTTACGCGACTATAAAGGAAAATAGAGCATTTACCTCGATCAAAGTTTTTGCATAGACTCCTGCTACCTCCCTAGCCACTGGCTTCTGAGTGGAGAAGAGACTAAGGATAGCGGCATGTGCACTTTCAAAGAGCTCCTTGTTTTCCACTTTTTTCCATGATAAAATAGGATAGATAACAGGTAGGATATGATCCTCCAGCACATCATTCTCAGTATGCTCCATCACCTGCTCGATCAAGTTGGTGAAAAAAGTAAGGCGTGCTTGTTGTGCAACAGACAGTGTCGAGACAGGGCGTTGTTCTCCCGCATTCGATGATAGCGACGCTGGATGAAGCAGAGAAAAGAGCGTGAGACCATGAAACTGCTAACTAATGAAAACCAAGTTTGACTTACCATATTCTTGGTAAACAGTGGAAAGCAACTTGTTCAACTGGCATGCATTTTCACCATGTGAGAGATAAGCAACCGAGTTGGTCAACGTCTCTTGGTATGCTTTAAACCCTGATCCAGATCCAAATCGCTCAGTAATAAAATGGAAATTCCCGTATATAGAAACAACGTCCTGAGCTAAAAAAGAAAAAAGCCATGAGTAAGAAAAAATGCTTTATTATCCTTATTGACGTTTTACCAGCATGACGGACGGCTAAAAGACCGTGACCGTTAGGTATATCGATAGCAATGGCTTTCAGAATAGCTGTGAATGCAAATATCATGGTTTTGAATAAAGGCCAAATAGCATCATCCATCTTCCCATAGACAGCTTTAGTCTCTAAAATGAGAATCAATGAAAGCGGAATTAAATAATGCTTCAGTTTTGCATCCTGCATCGTACCAGCATCCATATCAGGTTCCTTATTATCATTGAGGAAACGATCCCAGCCGATCAGTATGTCGTAGGAAAAGGCAACAAGCCTGAACAACAGACAAAGATTATCTTTAACACGATAGGGAGTTTAGGATCGAAGCACATACCTGTCAAGCATTTCATGGATAACACGTTCATTACTCGGATCAACTTCTAGCATGACTTGGATAATCTTGCCTATTGATCGCGATATTCTGCCAATATCTTTGTAAAGAGGTTTTTCTGCGAGATCGCTTATTTCATTCACTGTGTCTGGGGTAACCTTCAACGATCGAACGAATTGATTTCCCTTCCAGATATTGTCGCTTGTTAACAAGCAAGGTATCAAAATGCGCAACAATATCTGGATGCGTATACGGCCAGTTAGCAAAAAAACATCGATAATACAAGTCTGTTTTTTACCTCTAGATTCATTTCTTTGATTGTATCCGTTGGTATATTTGGCAAGCACTGACAAGAAAGCAAAGCGATAGTATCTTTTGGTGATTCATGCAAGTGAAGTTGAGTCACAAGCTATCTTCAAATTTTTGCACCTTACCCTGTTCTTTTGGCTGATTTTCTTCTGAGACAGCTGTAGCGGCCATGTCCAAATGCTTGATATAGAATGCCTCGGCCTCTTCCTGCAAACGCATGACTTTCTTGGTTTTGCGACCTTGAGTGAACTGCAGCGTTCGCCTAACAAATACCAGCCTTGTTTAGCACTAATCTGCAAAGGAAGTATCTCTTAAACTATCCTTCCTCCATCCTTTTTTTTTTTTGGCGATAGAATTACTTACACGACACCAACAATGACTGCCAAACGAGCAAGCATCAAACTTACGTTGTTCTGACTGTCACCTGCTTCGGGTTCTACCATGGCCTGTGCCAATCTTAACAGCGTCTCTAGGTCAGCTTCTGCACGTGTCTGTGGTTTCTGTCGCGACCGAACGTCGACAGCATGTTCCAAAACTGTCATCACCGCACGAGCTCCCTCTGGACGTCGTGCAGCCAGTTGAACATGGGAAGCCAATAAAGATTGCAAGTGATCCATTTCAAACGCGTTCAGGGTAGTTGACTCGGCCAGACAGTGAGCCACGCCTGCATCCAGTGTATCGCCCAAGGCTAACGCAACCTCTGTGTTCTTGATCACAGTGGTCATGATATCTATCAAACGACCATCTCCAAAATCCGGCGACTTGTTTGTCTGACTTCCGATCAACGCGACTAAACCAATCCAAGCTTCTTTACGTATCTCAGGTGTCGCTTGGCCGTTTTCCTCGGTAAGCACTTGCTCCATTGAAGTCAATACCTTGGCCAATTGTTGCTGTTCAGCGACGCCTTCTAAACCATTGGTCGTCGCCGACAAGCGCCGAGCCCAAACAGCCCACAAACTGTAGATAGACAAAAGACCTGCATGCAAGCCTTTCTCCGAGAATTGCTCTTTTAGTTGGAATAAAGCGTCGAGTAAATGGGAAGTAAACCATGATAGAGGCAAGTAGTTGCTATACTGAGCCAATTGGGATAAATGACCTAAGATCTACAAAGCAAGAAACGGAACTGGGTTTGAGACGACCACCAATCTTTATGAGGGAAAAAATGAGGCACGTACGGATTCTTCGGATAGAGTAGCATGTTGTAATAAAGCAGAATAACTATCGGACAGTGTCTTGGCCAGCGCCTTCAAGTCTGTCTGCTGCGTTTCTGCTTCGTTGGCCATAAGAGAGAACACACACAGAGACAACAGACCGCAGGGTGAGCGGACATGTGATTCCTAAACTCAGTCGGCGCTTTTCCCCACGCTGAATGAATAGAAGATGACAAACACAGTATTGTGCCCTGTTAAGCATATTTGATATTACCCATAATTGACCAATCTATTGGTCGACAAACCAAGTCTTAGGATCAATATGTATTCCTCAAACGCAAGGGTTAATATATGACACATAAGCCTGTAGCTTTCTGTTGCATGCCCATCCATGACACGGTATTTGCTTTTATTTTCCTTTTTTTTTTCTTTTTGACCTTTTCTTTTTACATATATGTTACTTTCGTACCCATCTGTACTGTCTGCCAGATCTTAGACACAACACCTTTCACTGCAAGGGAAAAGGAGCTCTTTTGGCTTCGCAATAACCCTAACAGTGCAAAGACGACAACCAAAATGGCTGCATAGACCGCAGACCCATTGGCAGACAGCTGGTATATCCAATTCTTTAACATGATGAGACTTCTATCTACTCGTGGTTGTCGTGTTATTTCTCGGTCTTTTGCTGCGGACATGCTTCTTGACGATGGAATAGGGGACGATGCGATCCGGTTATTTTCTGGTTGCGGTGATATACTGCTGAAAGCGGATGTGTTGGCTGGCGCCGGCGCCGTTGAAGTGGATGCTTTTACTGCTGCTTCTGCTTCTTTTGCTTCTACTTCTTGTCTCTGACGTTCCAACTCCTTTCTTTCTGCTGCAACTTTCGCTGCTCTAGCGGCTGCTTCTGCTGCTTCTATTGCTGCCCTTTTTCGCTCCTGCTTTCGTTGTTGCTCTTGCATCATAGTATCATAAGTCTCCTGAACCATTTTCTGCAAACTCTGAAAAGACGCACTTAATTGCCGTTGCCCTTTCCTTAGTTTCTTTGCCCCTAACCCACGCCTACCTCTTTCTTTTCTTCGGGGACGAGTGTATTATATTGAAGAAATGCTTTGGATGACTCAAAATCATTCATGGCGGGTAAGATACGTGTAACATAGATCTCCACTGTTTTCAAGTAAGCTTCCATAACTGCATCTGGTTCTTCCTGAACGCTGTTGAGATGATCCAAAGTAGCATCTGACAAGCTGGCATACCACAGCTCCACAGCTTGTCGTCCGACAGCAGGCACTTCCAGCTTCAATGCCACTACCATGCTATCAAAAAAAAAGGAATCCAATAATAAGTGATCTCGTTGAAGCTTTTAATATATTCAGCACTTACAAGGCCGATATCAACTGGGGGTCCACTAGACCAGCGTCGCTGTCATATCCTTTTTCTAAAAGGTGGATCCACAGCGCATGACACAACTGATCTCTCATCTCACAGGGTGGAAGGTTCAACAGTTTTGCAACGCGGAATAGTGATTTTTGTGAGATAGCCATAACAGTAGCAATATTTAAGTAAAGTAACCATAATGAAGCTCGCAACTCGATGAATTCCATGGTTAACTCCTGGCTTCTAGATAAAGCGGAGATAGCTTTGGTACATAACGTCGCTGCCTGGGCATACTTGGTCAATACAAAGTAGCCAAGTGCTTTCTGATATTGCGCTTGAAGGGTAACGATGTTGGTCATGGTGTGGAGAAAAGAAAAGCAACAGGAAAAGGTTACACTTTTGGTCAAAGGCCCGGGTTGACTATCAAAAGAAAGTCCGCCATAGTTTTGGAGAAGTGACGTAAGTCTAAAATGACCAGTTGTGGAAGGTTGGCGTTTTCACTGTCAAAAACCAGCATTTACCTCTACGTAAACTTAGCTATGCACTATTTTGAACTTGACTACTTTCTTTAGTTTAGAGTTTACGTTGCATACTCGAAAACTAAACTGCCACAAAAACGGGATATCGACGGCGGAGTATATGATCGGGAAAAAAGCGAGCCATTATGCGAAGGATATTCCGATGCTATCGATCGTCCGAAGAATTCCCGTGTCAAACTGTCGTTGACAGAAGCTAAACATTACTGGATCTCAAATTAAATATTAAACAGAAAGTTAAATTACTTTTATAGTATAGAAAGCCAATGAATTGACCAGGAATAACACGAGTGACATCGCGTGCCCATTAAAATAATGAAAAGTTTAGCAATATATCGACGAAGAGTGCAATTAGCAGTTATTGAAAACTTTTTCCACGGAAACAACGTAATGGGTTGACAAAAGAAGGTTTAGGGAGAGCAAAAGAAAGGCGAACCGCCATGTTTGGGACGGAAAGTAGTGCGATCATCGGGAACCACATTAAAATCCTAAAAAGCGATTGTTACACATGCATTTTTTGGGAAAGAAGAAAAAATAACCATGTTGTTGCCTCTAGCATAATTACCGAGACTGGTGAGGTGTTAGTGCTTGTGACAAAGAGAATAGCTGCAACGCTTACGGACAATTGAATGATATTATGAAGAGTGACTGTAATGCCCATCGTAGAACGCAAATCAGTTGCTGTATAGAATTTTATAAGGCATGTCTCATTCCCTCAAATAGTTGTCAAATTAACCTGACAAGATCTGTTGAGCTTAAGAGAAGGTTGACAAATACAACATCAAGTAACCAATCATAATACTTATGCTGATTAGGGAGTTCCGCCATTACGAGACTCAGCAGGGTACTAAGGGCGGAGTTGAGTGCATCACCATGTCAACGCTCTTAAGACTTAATACTCTGCCGCTTCTTCCTTTTTTTTTTCCTTTCTACTGTTTGGAAACTTTTTCTCTGCTTATTGCAACAAAGACAACTGAGGCAGAAGAATGTTACAACCGAGTAATTCAACGCCGACGTTAATGACATTGCAGGATGCCATTACCGATTCACCGGTTTACCGAGCCAACGTCCTGCACTTTGATGAACAACTGGACTTATTGGAGAAATGGCTTGATACTTTGTCAAAGCATTTAAAATCGTATTGCGAGAAACTGGCCAGTAATAACCCTCGACGCTTGGAGATCCTATTTATATTCTAATATACCGTGGCATAGAATTCAATTTGGAGACAAACCTTGTCTGTAAAAAGGCCATTCCTGTTGGTATCGATGATGCGTTAATAGGTTGGTAGCTCTTGAAACATGGGATTTCTCTTCCTCTAGAAATAAATAACCGGACTCAATATCTAATCGGCAAAAGATCCTAATTTTACCGGTGCGGTGATCAAAAGCTTTTCAGACGCGCTACAGACGAGTTTAGCCTTCAAGACCAAGTTGGTATATATCAAAGGGGGGCTGTTGTGTGAAAAGGAGTCGTCTTTTTTTTATTTTGCAAATGTGGCTAAAGGCTGCTCTACTATTTTAATTAGGTGTCTGACCTCGAGGATAACTTTATTCAGCCACTACAACAATTTGTTAAAACTTATCTTAAAGAATTTAAAGTAAGCAGCTTATTACTTGCCAACAGTGTTAAGGTAAAAGGGAATTTCTAGGCATTTCGTAAACAACATGAAAAAGCACTTGAGCGTTACGAAGCACAACTAGCTCGGTACAGTAGTCAGAGTAAGACAAAAGAAGCGTCAGCCGTACGTGAAGAAGCTTTTCAATTACATGTTGCGCGTAAATCTTATGTGCGGATGTCGGGACAACATGTGCTGCGCATTTTGCATTTTCGTTCATTATTGGAACACGTTCTTGTCGAACGATTTTCGTCGGCGACAATGGCACATATGACGGATTTGGATGGGACATCAGAAGTCTGGCAAAAGTTGGATGTCAGTCTGGCTTCTTGGCGGCAATGGTTAATTGATGTAAATAATAATATAAGAGAAGAAGCTGGGAAAATGCTGAATTTTTCTTGTATGAGTAGGACAAAGATACATGTGAGTACCAACTGTACAAACTACAAATGGCACGGAAGGAACTCCAAGCAGAATATATTGCACAGACGAAACCAGTTCATGATCTTGAACGATACACTGCAGCAAACGCATCAGCATCCGCTCTTAATAGCCGGCACTCACTAGATTTCTCCACCGCTACCTTACGAAATGAAAAAATGACAAGTTACAAATGGGGTTACCTTTTTATGCGTGGCTCTCGTAACTACTGGTACCGAAAATGGTTTTTCTTGTACGACGGATATTTCGGTTCGTGTAATGTCAATCCCACCCCCAAATTAAAGGGAGCCATCACTGTGTCAGAACGTGTGTCTGTGCTGTTATGTGATATAAAACCGCTGCCTGACGCAGATCGGCGATTTTGTTTCGAAGTGATGTGCGCTCAACAGTAAGTAGACGTCAGTTTTGAATAAGCTCTTTGTTTGCCTAACGAGAAATGTGGTTTTTGTGAAATCTTCAAAAGGGCTCCATTTGTTCTGCAGGCAGAGACAGAGGAAGAAATGCGCGACTGGTTGACGTCTTTCGAAAAAGCCAAGAGGTTTCAGCTGCAAAATGAGCAACCGAACTTAAATGGGAACCAAGTAGCTGATAGCGATCAACGGACTTTGAGTGAGTCCGACAAGGTCTTACAACCGGCGCTCGCAGTCGGTTCATTGCCGTCCAATGCTTCCGTAACTTCTTCCTCAGCTGTCTCGGTAAATGTTCCTGGAAACCCCAATCCTCCCGCCAGCAATATCCTGACCAAAGGCTCGTCAGAACGTCCTTCTATCGTCATGCTTTCCACCTCACCTGATAGTGATAAAACCACTTTGTCTAATTCCACATCGTTGACGCCACTTTTAGTATGGGAAGCAGCCAGATCGCAGCCAACATCGCAACCAAGTTCCTCCTCTCCACCAGTATCACCTATGGCACCTTCCCAATCTTTCGCTGCTGCTATGACAGCAGATGCCTCGACCAATTCGCACAACGCCGCCTCGCAACCTCAGCCAGCGGGCTCCAACTCAACTTCTTCTTCTTGGGGTATCCCGTGGACGTTGGTACCTAGTATGTTCCAGAGCGGGGCGGATGATGGCGCTGTTGATCATCCACAATCTCCTGTAACAACTTCACAATCTATGCCGACAGACGTAGATGGTCACCAGGTAATTTGGCCCGCACGACCAGACGACTCCAACGTACCGAAGGTGGATCTGGTTGGATATAGCACGGAATTGGAGGCTCGAAATCGAGAGTTACGTCGCCTCTTTGGAGGTGTTTCCCAAAACGAAGTGGTCCTCGACGGTAAGCTGTGGATTTTTTTATTTGACTTGAAGAATTAATGGCTTTATTTTTTCCTTCGAATAGCTTTTATCGGTTTATTGAAGAAAAAGCCTTTACAGGATGTCAGTACCCTGAAAGAACCAGAAGTCCCAATGTCGCCTTCCATGGCAAGTCCTGTAGACACATTAGAACAAGAATTTAGCGCTCATTTGGCCGACTCTGTTAAAGCCGCCAAATCCGAGTTTGGGTATTCCTACACAGGGCGAGGCTTTATTACCCAGGAGACATTTTGGTTCTATAGCTGCGTGCTAATGACGTGCGTGAACACCGTGAGTACAAAGAAATACGTAGAATACATCTGTCTGATGGGGAGACAAATGATATAGGTGGCCATCCGCTTAAAAGATATCAAGAACATACGCCTCATTCGAGATCCTTCCATTAACAATACAGGCGATAAGTCGAATATTGCCCTTGCTATTGACATTGCTAGCAATAGCAATGACGTCCAAAGCCCGTTAATATTGACGACCTTAATGGAAGATATCGAAGTGGTTGCCGAAAAGTTACGTTTTGCAGTAGACAACGCGAAAAATGCGGAGGTAAACGAGCATGCAGTATAACAAGCAAATCATACGAACCTTATGCTTTTGTATTTAGCCTACGCCCCTGCAGACAATGTACGATGTTATCCACAATCTGTCGGCGGCAATGGGAAAGAGAAAGAATAACAGCAACCAGGTTACGACTATCATTAAAAGCGAGCCTACTAAAGCGCGATCTTCTCCTGAACTTGTTTCATCCACATCTTCTACCACGTCTTCCACGCCCGATATTCATAATCCGGAGCCTGTTGGTTCACCGTTACCTTCCAAATCCAAAAAGAAACTACGCAAGACATCTGGGGGAACAAAACCGATTCCTCCCAAATCCGGTGCTTTGGCTGCAGCCATGATGGCTGCCACCGTGGCAGGCGGTAGTGGATTTTTCGATGTTAGCAGAGTGGCACGTATGGATGAAGATAATACAGATTCACAAAAGCAAACAAAGGCAGAAGCGGAATCAGGTAACACGAGCGACGAACCTAGGTCTGGTGAGATGGCATCATCAACAACGACTACGCTTAAGAATGAAAGTACAGATACCGGTGGTAAGGGGCAGAAGTAGGATGATGTTCATGTTCCACTAATGATCTCGTTTTCTGAATTATGCAGACGATGCAATTCCTTCTCATATTCAGATTCCTTCAGGACCGATCTCTTGTGGATGTGACGAACACTTGGATAAAATAGAATCGGAGATCGAGTTACCGATCTCGGCAAAGGCCTTGTTCGATCTCATGTTTTCTGACGAACAAACAGGGCCAGCTGCTAATGGTGGGATCTGGGAACGCAAGACAGCTGTCAGTGGAAGCAGAGGTTGGATGGTTTACAAGACATTTCTCTGGTTGGAAACTCCTTACTAAGACGCTTCTTTATTTGTAGATCTGAAAATTACCAACTGGAATACGGTGGATGGAAACCAGCAACGTGTACTTAACTATGTGATGCCCGTCAATAATCCAATGGGTAAAGAACAAAAATCATGCATGACAAGCAGCATATTAAAACACGTCCATTTATTCTGTAGTTAAAGTTAAAGAAGCTGATGTTGTAGAAACACAGGTCGTGATGAAGAAAGAAGACTACCTGTAGGTGGAACCATCTTTATTCTGCCGGACGTTTTATTGAATCCATTGTTTTGTTTAGGCGTTATGTCGTTCAGATTTCTACCAAGGCTGCCCAATTGCCTTATGCCGATACATTTGTACCATCTTTACGATACTGTATTTCTTGGGTGAGCAAGTCACAGTGTAAGCTCACATTCAGTACGGGTGTGAAATTTGTCAAGAGCACATTGGTCAAAAGTGGGTGGAAATGGAAAGAAAAAGAGAGGGAAACAGATAAACTGACTGTTTCTTTCTTTGCAGGCATGATCAGTAAGGCTGCTTTCAAAGGCATGGCTGACAGCATCGGCCAGTTCAATAGCCTTCTGGAAGAGGAGGCTAATACGATTGCATCCAAAACAGGAGGTGCAGGCAAGGACAATCTGTTACGTCCTGCTACATCGCTTAAGCGCAGTGCCCATGTCAGTATGCGACGCGACAAGGCCAAGATGGCAGCAGAGAAACAAAAGGAAGAGAAACAGGGATGGTGGGCCCAAGTGGAGAGTGCTGCTGGTACAGTACTCGATCTGGTGACGGAAATTCCGCTCTACGTCGGCGCTGCTGTGGGGGCTATATTCTTACTTTTGATGATGTGGGTCTGGTTGCGCGCTGGATCGCGTGCCCCGTCCTCCTCGTCATCGATGGCAACAGGAGCAGGAAATACCCAGAATGGCCAGGTTGTTTCACGCGCGGTCTATCTGAGGGATGTAGAAGAAGGGCTGCTGAAGACCGAACTTCAACCAGCCTATGTACACACAGACAGGTAAAATAATGCTGTCACTGGTGCGCTTTTCCCGGATGAGCTCATTCTTCTCTATTCTTTTACTTGACAGTTTCCGACTGTTTTCAGAATCCCGATTATCCAACGGCACGGACCATCATCGATGGTTTAGCTCTCGCCATCATCAATTAGCTGTGGAGCTACTCTTCAGCCGTGAACGTTTGGCTATGTTACGCCACGATACCTTGGTGATCTTCCAGTTACTGAACGAGGTGGATGCTCAATTGTTGGAAAATGAGTATATGAATTGGCTCCTGGATACGCGTTTACAATGTCAGACAGGCGAAGCTTCGATTAACTGCGAAAAAATCCACAAACAATTACGTGCCTTTTTCGTATAGAAAACAAGCAAACGGCTATAATAAAACGGCAAGGATAGTCAAAATAGAAACATTTACCATAAGGGACTCTTCGCCCGAAAATATAGAGAGAAAGAGAGGGAGAAAGGCAGAGAGATAACGAGGCAGTGTTGATGCACTTCATTTTCGATGACAAAGCTTAACTCGCTTCTGCCCCCCCCTTTTCCTTATTCCCCCTTTCTCCCAAAACAGAAAGTGCTTTTTTTTTTCTTTAATTCTGAAACGCATATACACCGGTCTTTGTTTCTATTCGGAAAGACCACCTATACATAGATTAAGTTCTTACAGAGAGATATCCCTTTGGTTTTCTCTGCTTCCCCCCCCAGAAAACCTTTAAGTAATTTCTATCGAACTTAGTTTTAGTTGCATTAACGCAGGGGAATCTCAGAACCCAGGAAAGCGCACTGCTAGATCCAAGCTATGTATGTACAATGACTAAAGTCATTAGCCCTCGAGAAGAATAAACGTCGATTCACTTTCCAACATAGTATGCTTAGCTCCATTTTTCAATCGCTTGTTGACCAGGGTATGTCTATCATACTTAATGAATGCATCTTATCTCCTCTTTTTACTCTACATATCAATGAATAAAGATAAAGAGCCTGGTATAGACCTTGTTTTGCTGATAAGAGCTAGAAGTGGTTTCGATTTTTTTTAATACGTATTTTCTTTTCTTTTTTCTTGCGATTATTTTTGACTATGATGCATTGAACGTTATCGGTATCACATTTTGGTATGATGGCGTCGACTAGAACCAGTAATCCACGGATGCTGAAACGCTTCATCCGGTGTCAACCGCTTCTCGGGGTCCCAGTTCAGACACTGATTCACAAAATCGATGAAGTTTTCGTCCGTGCTCTTTAAAGCATCGGCTAAGTTCCTTGTACCTGGTCGACGCTTCTTTCCCTTGGAATTGGGCATAATCCTTGGATTGCCAAGAGAATCTAACAAGAATAACCCAACATATTAGCTAAACAGTTCCATACAAAAAGAAAGCACAGAGGGAACCAAAGAATGACGCTCACCAAAGAAAAGCTTCCTTCGGCTACTTTTTTGCACAAGATGTGGATCAGGTACGCCCTGGATCTCCATAATACATGCCAACTGTTCCTGTTCATTTTCTCCTGGGAACAGAGGGGTTCCTTTTGGATAGATAAAAGAAATTTAAATACATAGGCTTCTTTAGTCTTGACTTATTCTACTTTTTTCCTTCCTTCGACAAGGACTTACCGGTATATAATTCAGCCAGTATACAACCGATACTCCACATATCAATGGCCATACCGTAGTTCATGCCTACGGTAGTCAGAATCAAAGTTACTCTTTCATAATCCAGGAAAACAGTTGATATCGAGTCCTTTTCGCTTACCAAGAATGACTTCAGGAGATCGGTAGAACCGACTTTGGATATAGGTATATACTACAAAACATCGATAAGCAAACCAAAGAGAACCATAGCAAATCTTTTTTCATACTTTACCTTTCTCATTTTCGAGACAAGAACTGCCAAAATCAATGATTTTGATATTACTTTTGGCGGGATGTTTGAGAAGAATATTCTTTTTTTTTTTTTTTTGGTTCGGTAAGCAGAGAATACACAATATACGGTCAGATTCTAGCCTCTTTAGTGGTCACTAATGAAAAGACCTACCTCTGGTTTCAAATCGCAATGGATCAATTTGTGTTTGCGGAGAAGGGATAATGAATTTAGCATTTGCACAGTAAATCTAAGATAATATACCAACGTTAGAGGAAGTGTTATTGCCTCACATTTGGCGTTACCTTCGAATCAAGCCCATGCTGAAACCTTGGAAATTGTTGCTCTTAATGAAATCATAGAGGTTGATGCTTAGACACTCGAAAGCAATACAAAGGTGATTACGGAAGTAAAAGTGCTCCAGCATCCGAATGTTGTTATGCTTATCCTCTGGATCCTATGGTGAATAGGCTCGAAATCAATCTCCCGGTACCCTAAACTCGCATATGTTTCTTTTTTTCTATTTGTTTACCCATAGAATGAGATCTTCCAATATTTTAACTTCGACCAACGCTTGCGCATGAAAACGTTTTTTGTTCCGAATCACTTTCACAGCCACAGTTTTACCCTCCTTGTGGTCGAAACACTTCAGCACCTGGCCGAAGGATCCTTTACCTAGTACATCCAGGACCTCATAGCGATAGTCAAGGTGATCACGTAAGACAATGTGATAATCACCTCGGTCATCATCATATCCATGGTTGCAAGCTGCTTGCTCCGTGGTCGCTTGTCGCTTTTTCGAGTGGTTTCCTGTGAAATAGATGTGTGAATAGTTCAAAAGCTCTGTCTTTTCATAAGGCGATAGACTGGCTTGATACAATTTAAGAGCAGCTGATGTAGTAGAAATGCGGGTTCAGCCTTGGGGGTCCATGTTTCACTATAAAGCAATTGTCCTCACCTTGTGGACTCACAGCTATCCGTATTGGACGCTCCTTCGGTTTCTGGCAAAGAGTAGCATCATGGTTTACATCCAATTTGGCCGACCCTTCACGTGCGCCAGCTGCTGTGCTCGTGCTGCTGCTTCCACCCCCACGCAAAACAACGACCTCGGTCGCCTTTCGTTCAGCATGGCCTAGTCCGCCCTTGTCTTGCTCGGCCTGCGAGCTTCTTACGTTGTTATCATGCAGACGATTCTGAAACCGTTCTTGCAATTTATTTACTTTCCACAGGATTGGATCTGCCTCGTGTAACTCTGAATGTTGATCAGCCCATGAACGGGTAACTTTATCACTCTCCTTAACAGGTCCATTGAAACCTAGCTTACCTGAACTACCTGATGTCTTGGCGGATGAGGATGTAGTAAGTTTGGCAGATGTAGTGCTAATTTTTCGGTTCCGTGGTAACACATTGGTGGTTCTGTTGGAACGGCTGACTATAGGTGAAACTGTTGTGGTCTTGGATTTGCGCGACGATGTGCTAACGGATGCCTTTGTGTCCGTAGGTCGACCACTTGTTGTTCCATTGACGCCAGATATTGCTCCTGAAAAGACGGTTGTGGTAAGGCCCACTTTAGGTGTTCCGACTGTCAAATAATTATCTTTGACCGCCTTTTTCGCCTGTGTTGCAGAAGCATTTTGTAGGCGTTCTTTCTCGGGCGTAGCTAGAAGCTCGTCCTCACTGCTGCCGGTGCTGAAACTCTCCGCCTCTTGCTTGCATTGTCGCGATGCCTTTTGTACAGGCAACGGAATACGTGTTGGTGTTCTAGCTGTAGATCTAGACGGTGTCTTGGACGAGATTTCGGCTCTTCCTTGAGGAATCGTCAAGTTGAGAGGTTCGACTTTCATGGGTGGCAAGGCCAATGGTGCCACTGCAGGTGGCGAAGCTAGATTCCCAGGGAGCGTCTGATGGAAAAAGAAGGATGTTATGCATGTCCATCAACAAACTGTTTCTTGATATTTCAGTTCTGTCGCTTCTCTGTCCTCCCGCACATAATTTCCTCCTCCCCCCTTTTTTTTAGCATAATGAAACGGTGCTTACCTTTCCCCTTTTTCTCCCTGTCGTGCGTTTGCTTGGGCTTTTCGTTGCTGCAGCAGGTTTACCGCTGTCACCGTACAGCGTTTTCGGCGTTTGAGGGCTAGGAGGCATCAAACGCACTTGACTAGCTGTCGATCCTTCTGCTCCTTTTTTGTCGCTATTGGCATGGTGAACCGATAACACTCTTCTTCTGTTGGAAGTACTTGTCTTCAGTCTAGGTGGTTCGATTCGAGGATTGGCCTCTTCTTTGTGTATGCGCGCATCCTTCAGACCTGAACCGCGCACTGAGGCCCGGTCCGATTCAGCGACAGTCCTCTTCGTCTGATCGGATGTGAGGATGCTCACCTTTCTCGTTCTTATAGGAGATGTATCCGCGTTATCGCGCGACGAGCGGATACTCTGGGATTTCTGTGTACTCGGTTTTACGAGCGACATCTTCCGTGATCGGCATGGATTGTCCGCTTCTTCCTTTTCCGTCTCCAATGCTCGAGACGAAGTTAGTATAGGTGGTGAAAGCTTATGAGCGGGATTTGAATCTGTCTGTTTCCGATCTGCAATGCTTAATTTCAGCCGCGGTCTATGAGGCGTTGTGCTCGTGCTCAATCTCGGATGATCTATTTTGGGGGTTGCATTCGCAAATGTGGACCTTGTTGAAGTGATGCCAGTATGTCCTAATTTAACTTCGTTGTCACCCCATCTTGGAATTGCTTCGGACCGGTCAATCGATGATAACGTGCGGAGGCGCTGCCTCGCGGAAAGCTGTGGAGACGGGAAACTAGTGCGAGGAAATGTACCAGACGAAGTATGTCCAGATTTTGGAGTGGGAAGCTTGGTTGCTGATTCTGGAGAATCGAGCGATTGTGATCCATTGGCGCGTGTCCTCAGATTATTCGTATCCAAAATTGCCAAATCAACAGGCCGACGCTTCGGCTTCTGCTTTGGTTCCTTTGTCAGCTGACGACTGTAGGAAGAAGCGCGTGGAAGAGACTTAGACAATAACACATGACTGGACGAAGAGTGTTTTGGCGAAGAGTCATTCGACTGACTACTATCTTTCGATACAAAAAAAGATCCGCCTGATGTTTTCGACTCATTAGCGTGGTTTGCATTGTCAGGGCTTGACATTGTTGAATTTAACGACTCAGTTCCTTCTGAAGCCAAACCAGCTATTGTTTTCTCAAGTTCGCTGCGGGAAGACATACGTACAGATAATGATGATGATGATGATGGTGATAATAAATGAAGGGATTCTTTGTCTGATGTAGTACAAATGCTTTCTCGTTCTTTCTCTAGTCCAGTTCTTTCCATATGTAACTGTTCTGTAGCCTTCCCACTCCTTGCCGTGATATGATTGGCATCCATCTCTCTGTCATCGCTGAGGGTAGTAAAATTGGTAACAAATCTCGCGTCCAAATCGTCACATGAGTCGTTTGCAGTGCCAACCTCCTTGCTTAGCTGAGATCTATCCATTCTATCCATGCTATGTCGATGTGGGGTATCTGAATAATAGGAATCTCCTTCTCGCGTGCGACGTCCATCAAATATGTTTTTTAATCGGTTTAGATCTTCCTGTTTAGTTCTGTGCAGGAAACCATTGGGGCTCGTTCTAACGTTATCCACCGCATTTGATGATTGTGTTCGACGACGAGATCCATCCATACTGGTTTGCAAACGAAACGTTGCTAGTCGTTGAGCGGATGCGGCAATTAGCCCTTGTAAATCCTCCAATGTAGCATCGTTTAAGTCAACCGTCAAATGAGAATCCTGCCGCGTGTCACTCTTGACCGAGTCATACCGTGTGCAACGTGATTCGTTCGTGAGGGATATGCTTGAGCGTGCAGAGTTGATTTGTTCTGGCCTATCATCGTTAGTGATGCTATGCGATGAACGGTCATCGTCTTTTGATAGGGTTCTCCTGATTGGTGTTGTGACAAGTTCTGTTCTTTGTTGGGTCCAGCTCGCAACATCTGTTACTTGGCGTTCAAGATCCTGCAATTGTTTCAATCTTTCTGCCTGCAATTGTTGTCTCTTTGCAACGTGATATGATTGAATTTGTCGCCATTGTTCTGTTACAGAGGATGTTGAGGAAGTAGCAGTAGATGAAGATACGGATGGTTTCGGAATCGAATCAAAGCTATAACTCGCTGAAGCACTAAAGGGCGATTCTGCCATGACGTGCAGTAAACTATTGCTATGATACAAAAACGTTAAGGTTGTTGTTGTCGTTGGGTTCCTAGTAAGGGTATACCTTTCAAAAGGCAATAAACAAAATAGCTCGTAAGTCACGAAAAGATCAACAAGAGGGTATATGGTATGTTGGAACGGTTAGCCTGCAAGCAAGAAGTCAGTGAGTTAGATGAAGTGTTAGATTGCTTCACCTTTAAATGAATGTATGGAAAAGGAGTGTGAGTAATTAGCAATAGAGGGGTGATATTGATTGCATTCCCGTCGAGTTAGTATTTCAGGATTGTTTTTTAGTATGTTCGGTCCAATTTTACTCTGCCGTTTGGATGATGACAAGGAGTGAAAGCAACACAAAAGAGAAAATAAAAAAGCCTTACGAAGGTCCAAAGCGTATACGGGTTTGTGGTCTCAGCTCCCCTCAAAATTCTGGCTCAGAAACAGATTCTTTTTTTTTCTTGGGGGGGGGGTTTCTTTCTTTCTTTCTCAGTTAACCCATAGTTCAGCCTATTCATGGAGTCCTCTTCGGTTTGTCCTAACGGGGATTGGAATACTATAACAACATAAACTTTTCAAGTATAATACACTTCTACTTTGGCCCTCAAAAGCCATGCTGAATCTTAAATTACATTCATTCACTTTTATTTACGCCTCACTTTATTCTCCTGAACTATGAGGAGATCCCCTTTGTCCTCTTCATTCGTCCTACCATTTGTGACACTAACTACACAATACCATCCAAAAACAAACAATAGTTGTAAAATATATACTATACATTTCTGTCAAGAGCAAAAGGCTTATCTCTTTCTTGTACTATACTCAGATGATCGAAAATAGAAAAAGGAAATAGTACTTGCGTCCTGTTATTGACTACATGACTGCTGAGAAAAGCAAATCCTACCCCTCTCGCTTCATTAACCCCTTGTACTCAACCCTGTTATTTTAGTGAACCTCATTCATTAAATAAAAAGAAAATAAGTGGGGGAAAAACTAGCTTAGCAAATTTAGACATGTATGTCTCCGGTTTGTGTTGTGATGTTTTGCCGATCGGTTAAATTTTCTTTGCACGCGCCGCCGGATGATCGAGGTACTAAGTTGATTATCCCGGATATGCAAGGTACATTAGTATATCCTTTGATGTCAGATAAGCTCACCTGTTTCGCACCTTGCTTTTCTTTCTTCTTTTCGTAATTCTCTAGACCTGACCTCCTATGGTAATCTTTCTGTTTCTCTTCTGCAACTTCCTCGTGGCTATTGATTTCTGTTGGTCCCATTTTAACCTCTACAATTACGTGCTTCACATAGAATCATAAATTATGTGTGCCTCATTCACGTTTTCTCCCATCCTTTTATTTTTTTCTTTTCTGATCGTTCAAAGAAAATAATTCTATAAAAAATATTTAGCTTTAGATATACATACATTACAGCTGTAGCATGCTAATTGCCTAGAATTCATTTTATGTATGTGATGTCTTTTTTATATGCAAAGCTCTGTACAACAAAACAATTGAACAATAACAACAAGAAGAAGGGTAATGGAAAGTTTCAATGTCTTTTTTAGTGGCGTTCCTGGAAAATGATCTTCATGTGGAGTAAATAATAACGACCAGCTCCTAGAAATCCTGTCAAGCAAAGCGGTTTTATAAACATGCAAAAACCACCGTGCGGACTAGCAAGGCTCCATTGTCATGATTTTTTATCATCGCCCATTCCTTATTTAGAACCATGTCAAAGCAAAGCTCATTCCACGTTATTTTGCCACTGATAAGCTCTCCGCACTCGTTTTAGATATCGCAAAATGCATTAGAACATATAAAAGAAGAAGAAAGAGAAAAAAAAGGCCATTGTTACATTTGTTCCTCTTCACCTTTGCAAAAAAAAAACGCTTTTTCTTCAAACATGAGTCAATACGCTTCCAGATCGCTTTCGCCTATTGCTACTCTCGGAGAATACCATAGCAGTAACAGCGACCGTACGCTGAGGTCAATTAGTGAGATTGTTACTGCTACTCATCACTGCACTGACCGTGCGTGTAAGCAATGTATGCAGTCACCACCCAATGATCCATTACCTCTGTGCAGTCCGCCCAAGTTATGCAAATATAAGAGCATTAGCAACATATCGAGCGGTCTTGTCAACAATGGATCACGCCGTTTGAGTTCCGGATCGGCCTGTGAGACCTGTCGGCGTCGAAAGACAAAGTGTGATGGAGGTCAACCTTGTGCTTTCTGTGCCTCTAATCGCATTGAATGTGTCCATCGAGCTACTAGAAGGAAGCGCTCTCCCGTATCCAGCGTAACTGGAACAACTAGTAAGTTGTTCTCCAGCTATGGAGCCGATGTTTCTGATTCGGCCCTGGGATCCCATGGTAAGTTGTAGAGAAGAAAAGAAGAACCGAAGAAAAGGGTAAGGTGTTCGCTATGTTCTAATACTTTTCTTCTTTTTATTCTTCTTCTAGCCCGCCGCAGCACACTCATGAAGCAGGCTAGCTGTCCATCTTTTGTTATGGGTCAGCAGCAACAGGCTCGGCCGAATCCGCCTATGACTCCGTATCCGACACACTTGTTTCAAACCGATCCCGCTCCAACAGCAGCTGCATTCGATCACGCTGATCAGCAATTTAACCCCTCGCCTCCTACAAGTAGCACTAGCTTGCCTAATCTTTCCCGAAGAGAGAATATATTTACCAGAGACCGAATACCTAGTATGATGGGTATGTATAAAACAAACTTTATCCATACTGGCGGGAGAAAATAAAAAAGCATGCCACTAAACAGTACAATTTTTATCATGTTTAGATCAATTATCATGTCGTACATTTTCCGTTACGCTTGCTACGATGAACAATAATACAAGGTATCCAGCACATCCAATGTCATCACCATCGCCACCTTCTATGCAACTCCACTCCCTTCCAAACTTTCCTTAAAAATAGAATAACAATATTGTGTCATATACTCAATTCCCTTCCCTTTGAGCACATGTGCATTCTTTCCTGTTTGCCTGTCTACTTTTCTAAGGATTCCCATGTAAACTTATGTTCACATTTATTCTATGCTCTACGCCTCTCTGTTTTTCCTTTTTCCATATTCCTTATTGCTGATATTTTTAACCCGTTGTACAAAAAGAAAGAAAGAAAGAATCGAAAAAAAAGGAAACAAAAATAAACCTTTACAGAACAATTTGTATTAACAGCAAAAAGAAGAAAGATAACATAATATATGATATACACATTTCATTAGAGTTACACTACATAATTCACATAGAAGCAAGGGATGAATGGGGAAAGAAGAGAAGGAAAGAGGGGCTGATGGTGATCTATTTTTTTTCCCTCTCAGATTCCCAACAATGGTTTTTCCCGGTCTGGCTGTGAAAGAAATTTCATGCAACAAAAAGGAATCTCCGAAAGCGGTAGATAAAATAAATGGCATGGCAACTTGCTAAGGACTACCAAGATATATCACCTTCCCCTTTCTCTCTCTTGCCTAGAGCAAAATTTATATTTTGGTCACGCAAACTTGATCAGCAGAATGTATGCAGGCAAGAGAAAGAGGCGACAAAGTTGGTGTGACCCTAGGAGGTAGATGCCGTAAACCAATCAGGATTCAGGATGACATCTTTTATCGTCCCAATGAGCAATCCGATCGTGGGAACGCAAAACTTTACTTTTGGCGGGGATAATAAATAACAAACAAAAAAAGAGACATTTTTTTGACCTTTTAAAATGAGTTCTCTCTCTTTCTCTCTCTCTTTCTTTCCATAACTCTCTCTTTCGATATCTTTCTCTTCTCCTTCTATATCCAAACCTACTAAAGGCAAAACACTTGTCTAAATTACTGAGCTTCTTTTCTCTTGTCCGGACAAATGGATAGGCTTTCCATTGAACTTGTAGAAACCATTCTCGATTACTGTTGTGAATCTGACTATCCCACTTTAGCCGTTGTTTGCAAAAGATTCTACAGTGTGGTCAACCATCGATATCTCTATCGAAAGGTTCGTGTGCGCTATCCGCGTAAGTACCATTGTCTATTGGAAACCCAACGTGTCCGTCCCGATCTATTCCTTCATGTCCAGACACTGGATCTTTCTGGTTACACCACATGCGGTGCACGTCTGACAGCCATCCAACGTCAACAGATGGCTCTGAATCACGACAATTTGGAGAGATTGCTGTGGGACTGCAGGCATCTGCAGGAGATCGATATGAACAATGAGGTCTGCGATGCTTTTACATCCATTGATGTTCTTCGTAGTCTGCTTTACCATCATCCACAACTACGAAAACTTTCCATGTCGGCCGTCAGTTTGGAACGTCTTAAAGATGCTCTGACAGACATTGTTCATGATAGCATGGCAACATGGTTAGGACCCACTCAATTAGCTCAACTGACATTTATGTCCCATGTGGACTTGAACCATATCCCGGTCTTTCCTCGGTTTCTAGAGCTTTTGGTCGCTAACAATCATGCACATCTGACGCAACTTTGCCTGTCAAAAGTCCAGATCAGTCAGGCCATACTAGAGGCGCTGGACCCATTACGACTGACGCATCTTACCCTCGACCACTGTCTTCTACCGGACGAGAGCCTTCTGTCCTTCCTGCAACGATGCACTCAACTCAAGGTTTTAAATATACAAACATCACCTGTTTACAGCCAAATGGGATGCTATCAGATGGCCCGACTGGCCCGTATACCTTTTACTCAGCTCGAGGAACTCAATATCATGGGTCGCGGACAGCACATGGACGATGAAACACTGGCCCAATTCTGCGCCTCAACGCTCAGCACCATCAAGGTCCTCAAAATGGATGTCTCAAGAGAAATCACGCTAGATGGTCTGGCCCATATCTTGAAACAGACAAAGGCATTGAAGTCCATTCATCTTTCCTTTTGGCAAAATGATCGTTGCTGGATGTGGTATACATGTCTCATGCAACTCTTGGAGAAAAGTTACATGTTGGAGACAGTTCACATGACATCTCGGTTGACACATTCTTTTCCGAAAACTGTCGGACACTGGTTGATCCATATCGCAACGCCCGATACATTCACTTGGCGCAGATACCTCGAAACACTGACTCGTTCTCATTAGATAACCAAATGGGATACACAATATCTTCTTTCATTCCATGTTGATATATATAGTTTTGATATACATAGTTAAAAAAAAAAGCCTTGCATTATTTTTCTTGTTCATAAAAATCTCTTTATTGCTTCTCATCATATTCATAGTCTATCTTTACTTTGGATAGTTCGTTATGCAAACCCCCTGTTTTCACGCTCTATAAGCTTTGTCGCTTTTCTGCAAGGCTAATTTAATGAGTATGCGATTGGGAAAAGAAGCATTGAACAAGCACTTTCTTTTCGCTCATTGTTGAACTTATTTTTCCTAGAGAACCTGTCTGTAATACGATCCATCCGACAATCTGTTGATCAATCAACAGGAGCAGCGAAAAAAAACCATAGATAGCTCTATTATTATTAAGAAACGTGATTCACTAGGAAGATCATCTTTATCTGTTATATGCAGCTGTATTGGTCGTCCTACCTCTGCCCCATCAAACCAAAGGATGGACATAGTCTAACCGTGCATAACGATAGCTAGCTGCCCTATCTGTTCGTTGATTTAATGTTAGGTCTTAAAGCTTCATCCGTCAATTAGGACAGACTGTTTTACAAATCATTTGCAATATGTGTTGGCCTCCTTCCTTGTTATGCCAAGTTCATTGGATCAGCCCTACCTTTTGGGATCGGTTTTTGTTTCCATGCGCGTGATTGTTCCTGACCAATGTCTGAAAACAGAGAGCTGTATATGGGAGCTAAAAAGAACCAAAAAAAGTCCATCCACCCCTTTTTTGGTTGGAACCCATTCTGTAGCAAACAAGAAAGAGTGAAGTCAATTGAGATAGAGATACAAAGCAAAAGGTGAATGGAGGTCTACTTCCTGTTTTGGAAGTACCTTGCTTCTGGGGAAACGGGCCCCTGGATAGGCCCAATCTTTTTTTTTCTTTTTTGGTCCCTTCCTGTTTCGCCGTCACCGTTCCCTTCCGTTCATCCACCTAAAGTGCTGTTCATTACCTTCCTTTTCTTCATTGAACTTACTCATTGTCTTCCTTTTCTTCTTTTCTCACACGTTCCTCATTCGCAAAGCCTCTTTTCCTTCTGATCATTATGAGAGAATATAAATTAGTCGTCCTCGGATCGGGAGGTGTCGGTAAATCAGCTTTGGTAAGTTCGAAGCGAAAACCCGAACAACAGCAGCAACAGCAGCAACAACGACAAACGGGATCTACGAAGCATAGCAACTGATTTTTCTTTTATGAAAATTTTGAATACGATGCGACAAAAGACTGTACAATTTGTTCAATCGATCTTTGTGGAGAAATATGATCCAACTATTGAAGATTCCTATCGAAAACAAGTAGAAGTGGATGGTCAACAATGCATGCTCGAAATCCTCGATACAGCCGGCACCGAGCAATTCACTGCGATGCGTGATCTTTATATGAAAAACGGTCAAGGCTTTATTCTGGTGTACTCAATCACAAGTATGGTGACGCTGACAGATCTCCACGAACTTAGGGAGCAGATCTTACGAGTCAAGGACGCAGACAATGTAAGGGCAAACAAAGTTTTAAGGAGCCTTTTCTTTTCAAAAAGGTCTACTTTATGTGTTTTTCTTTTGGCTGATAAAACAAAAATCTTGTTTTCCTTTTCTATTCGACAACAACACCATGGGGGACCTATTTTTTTTTTTTATTTTTATCTAGGTGCCAATGGTACTTGTGGGGAATAAATGCGATCTCAATGATGAACGCATGGTATCAAGAGAACAAGGCATGATGCTATCGCAACAATGGGGTGATAAACCATTCTATGAAACCTCTGCTAGGTACAAGATCAATGTGGATGAGGTGTTTTATGACGTGGTTCGACAAATCAACAAACAAGCGCCATCAAAAGATAAACACAAGAAGAAGTTCAAATGTCTTATTCTCTAATCCCTCTTTTGCCCCACACTAGTTTCTCCTTTCATCTTCTTTACTTAGTACTTATTACCCAACTTTATTCTTTTTATCTTCCTATTTCTTTCGGGATCCCATTGACATGAGCCTGTCAAGTTTGTATCCCTTTCTGGGCTTGAAAAGGAAAAGATTTAAAAGAAACATTTCTATTTTCCCTCGTGCAAGCACCAGAAGAGGTTCGTTAAAATACGTTAGTTTTTCTTTTGCCCTTTCTTTTACTTTTTACACATTTACAAACTCTCCCTTCCCTCCCTTTTTAGCTTTCTACCCGTTCTAAACAGAAAAAAATATCCTATTTTCCAGCATAATTATATTGTTACACACAATGCCTAATATATTGCGTTTTCTTTATTCGTTCACAAAAACCTGTTGCTCATTGTCTGATCCATGCTGCCCATTTTTTTCTCAATTTTGATAGGACTAAATTGCTCGTGACCGCCCGAGGATCCCAAGTTGAAGAGGAGCAAGCCGTTTCTCAACCCAGCCATGCGCTTCTATCTGCTTTATTCTTTTCTTGCTCATCTGACTTTGCTTCTGTGCCTCTTTTCCCTCTTATTGATTGTTTGCTACATGGGAGAAGTCCAGTTATAGTAGAAGACTAAGCATTGACCATAGTTTGAAAGAAAAACGTGATATGGAGAGTCGTACGAATCCTGCATAAAACCCGTGTACGCACATCGCTTCCTTTTCTCTATTTCTTTTTTCTGCCTGTTGGGCATAAATCATGTAATACTGCTGTATTTTTATTGATTCTTTGCTATTCAAGATATTGTTACTACTATGCTTAATGTACTCTGCTGAAGGAGTAAAAAAAAAGCATATGCCAAAGTCAACTCGGAAACAGAAAAAGCAGCTACCTTTTTTATTTTTTAATTTTTTTTTTTTACTATTGCTGTGCTGTAGATTACGTCTCTGTTGATAGCAATGCATGTATTTAAGGGAACATCATTATCCTGTGCTCTATATGTTTGTTTGAACAACTTGGTCATCGCTTTGGGCGTTTCAAGCATGTCTGTTCATTGTGGGTAGCTTTCTTTTGTCGGTAGTTTAACAACTGCTGCAGAAAGTATAAGTTTTGCCTAAACGGTGTAATGGTAGTGGCGCTCCAAGCTGACTAGTACGACGATCCAAGAAAAAATTTTCTTTCGATAAGAAAGGCTGCGTGATGATGCAGTGTCTTTTTAATTAACGTGCATAAATTTTTTTAGCGCGCGCATTCACTTCCCCATCCTTGCTGTGAATGCACCATTCGATATGGATGCGCCTCATTTTAATACAAAGTTAAACCATACGAGAGGCTTGTGCTTACACGACTTGAATTAGCAAAGACTTTATTTTCCTCCGGGAATCTTGTGTCAGGGAAATAGGTCAGCCCATTTTAAATCCTATGTTGTCGTAGAAGCACCTGAATTCATACCTTGTATTTCAAATCCTCGCTTTCACCATTGTATATATTTTTCATAATGAGAGCGATATATTCTATGAATTTTTTGCCAAACCGACTTTTCCTCAATCTCTGCAGGACTTATCATGTTTTTTTGTTTCAAGAATCTGAAGACATTCAAGCATGCGATTTTTTCTGAGATTTGTGCAACTTTTGAATACCCGAACTATGGGACGTCTGCACGTCTTATACGTGATTTATGCAATTTATGCGACCTATTAGACTTTTTTGTCCCATAGTGTCAATATCGATATTGATTTTGCTCGTTGCAATTTACTTGAAGAAAAATGCTAATAAAAAAATCCGCCTATGCAAAAAAAAAAAAAAAAAAAAAAAAAAAAAAAAAAAAAAAAAGGTCAGTCAATCAATGAAAACGTTGATAAAGTGTGTGTTGCAGACCTATGAGTAAAAAGATAAAGTCTTAAGTAAGAATAATTACGTTTTTTATTGATAAAAAGTGTCTAGTTCTTCATTCATAGAGGCCTTGAATGGCATCTGCCTAAAAGAAAATCTCTATCTTTATGACTATTTATTACATATACATGAGCTTACGGATAATTATAAACAGCAGAACAATTATAAAAGCTCAAAAACAAGAGCCTCTAACATTACGAAGCTGACACATTGCATGCGTCAGCATATTGTATTTAGTTCTCCTTTTGCTCTAGAAATCTTTCCTCTACCATAGCACGGGTCATATCATTACAATGCCATGATATTGCCCGCAGTGTAGGGAACAAATCGTTGCTCGCATTACCAGTAAATTGTGTCCGCCTAGCCCAGCGAATCTTTTCCAAAAATCAGGGACATGCATTTATTAAATGCCTGTTATTTATATCTGTTTCCAGCTAGTCGATGATGCGGATAAGGATGGTGATGTTCATCCTCGTACGGAACCTGAGAATATTTCTTCTTCATCTGCAGTATTCTCTCTTTCTTTGTACATAGGTATGCCTGGAAGACCTCCCTTCCTGCACTTTAATATACCTGAACAGGACAACAGTGGGCATGGGCATACCTTTGCCATTATGCGACGACGGAAAAGTCTTCTAGATCTAATTGTATTTTTTTTTGGACATGGAAATTTATATTATTAAGGACTGAGTTCAGCAAAGGGAGGGCTTAACTAGAAGCGCAGCGTTTTCAAGCACTGATGGGTTATATCCCTGGTATTATTATGTACCATCCCTCATAAACACTTTACAACGAGTACGCAAAGATGAACCCTTGCAAGATGTATATTTTCACATTGTGATATAGAAAGAGGATAGCGGTAAAGTAAACGAGACTCAGGAAAGGGTCGTTCTTTTGTTTCGAAAACGATTGCTCTCTTTAGATTGTGACACCCGGGAATTGATTTAAGTAAAGCTCATAAGAGGGACGCAAGTACGGTGTGATTGTGATTCGGTTAATTACAGGAAAAAAGAGTGAAAAACTAATAGAAAAAACCACTCTAAAGCACTTGGTAAAAAATAAAAAGTAGAGAAGTATGCCGGCATAACTGATTTGGGAAATAACATGGATAAACTTTTGGATAAGGACAGCAGTGATGACATAGCATTGCTTTGGGCTACAAATTAATGGGCGTTAGTCTATCGTTTTCAAGCAATCCATGAGCCGAATTGGTAGATCATCCTTTGTGCAGTTTGGAGCCGGATTTTGATAAGTTTCATTACGTCATGGACGAGCTGTGGGTGGTAGAAATCGTAGAAGGAAAGCCGAGAGGATCAAGCGGGTATCCCAGCTATGTAGGATATCTTGATCAATTCGGTCAAGTCATTCAAGACATGTTGAAACAGATAGCTAGCAGAAATAGGTTGGAATCAAATTGTGTGATGAATAAACAAGTCTGTGGAGCTTTCTAAGTAATAGCCCTCCATTCAGAATAATCATCCATTACATCTATATTATACAACGATGAAGTTAATTTCCAATACTATGTATTGTTTGTCCCAATAACGTTTTTTTTAGCATCCCCCCAAGGTTTCTTTCCCTTCAGACGGGCGTATTTGGTTTTCTGAGATTAATGTGGGCCCTGGACGACAAACTAGGTTCAAGGAACAATTGCATCTTGTAGCCTTAAATGCTGATTTTGCATCCTTTCTTCCTGATATCCTTCTCCATGGCGACATTGGACAGATCTTAAAGCCAGTCAATCTGCTCTTGACAGAGCGGAGACTTCATTAGCGCAAAATAGTACTTAAGCGATCCAAAGTCACTTTTAAAAAACCATGTACTGTACTTTGAGGGAACGTGCTCCTGTCACCGCTGCCACGTTGCTAACCGGATATAGTCGATGCCGTTCCCTTCGCCGTACCAAGTTGGCGGAGAGTCTATTTCTTTTCTGCAACACGTTCCGACTATTTCGCTGGTTCCGAGATAGAGAGAAAAAAAAAGAGAAATAGATGGAAAGAGAGGAACCGAGTCTTATTGGTGTCATCAAGGAAAATAAGGTTTTCTTGTGCCTTAAGAAAAAGAAGACGGTTCATTCTATATTCTATCAAGTAAACTGACGGCTGCTTGCACCCTTTCTTACTGGCTGTGTTTCTAAAGCTCGTTATTTTCAGTGTTTCTCTCAGGAACCCGCAAATTTGGGCTTTTTCGTGAAATAGATCAAACAGTATAACTGATTTTGTTTTACACCACAACATTTTTCACTTTAAACCCATTTTGTTGTTACATTGCTACTACGGTGTAAATAGAGCTTGCTATGCTTATCCCATCGTGTGGCTCCCTAATTAGGAAAAAATGAAGCCCTGTTGCTAGGTGCAACATTACGTTGTACTCACCGACACCGACATAGACAAGGGAAGATTCCATGAACAGGTGATAAAAGAAAAATGAGGACGGGTGTTGGTTTGTGGATCCCCGCGCGCACACGGTAAGACAAAGGGTCTTACGCATCATATGATTCAATAGCGACAACGGAGGATAGCTTCCCTGTTTTCATTCTAACCTTTTCCCGAACCTTCCAGTAGAACCGATGCTATTTCATATTTCGTCGTCAGTTTATGTGGTTCTTTGTGTAAGCTTGGCCCAGTTGACATGTTGAAAAAGAAATGAGATATCAGTCAGTGCAGGCAGCGCCTCTTGCCTGCCAAAACGTTGCTGACGACAAGAAAAAAAAAGCGACTTATAGCGTTACACGTAGAAATACATAAAAAATGCACTATTTTCCAAGCAATAGTTTAATATCATCCATTAATGCTCTTTTACCCCTGGAAATAAAGTGTGCCCTGGAGTATAGGAAAACTCTTTTCCACGCGAAAAATTGGTCGTTTCACAGTTAATCGAAGCTTTCGAGTCCGCTGGTGACACAATGACGTGAGTGGTTTTGCATTTTTTGTTTAAGTACAACGAAGCAAAAGATAATGGAATTAGTAGAAAGAAAGAGAGAAGGAAAAAAAAGGAAGGACTAATGTTTTTTTCCCTTGTTTTTGCTTGTAAAGATAAAAAAAAAAGTGCGTATAAAGGAAGATAGTACAATATAGGGTTGGATTAATGAGAAAAACAGTTCAGAAAAAAGATAGAGACAGAGACATAGAGTGAAAGACGGGCAACGTGGTAGTAAGATAAAAAAAGAGAAAGAAAACAGTATTACATCAACACGCAACATTTGTCAGACGCAACATCTGGAGCATCCTGCATTCCAAAGTGATCTTGCCCGGTTCCTCCTCCGCGCGTTTCTTGTTCCTTATTGAATCGACGGATATCTCTGACGACTTCAAAGAACGCATTATCGACGTTAACTCGTGCCTTGGCTGACGTCTCGATAAATTTACATCCAAACTGCTTGGCAAGATCAATTCCCTCCTGTGTTGCCACTTGTCGATCCGCCACCAGATCGCTCTTATTTGCTACCAATACCATAGGGAAATAGTCTCGGTCTTTAACTCGGCAAATTTGCTCATAAAAGGTGGTGATCTCCTCAAACGACATACGCGATGTTATCGAGTAAACCAGCAAAAACCCTTCACCATTACGCATGTACTGCTCGCGCATCGCACTAAAGTAAAGAGTAATAGAGAGAGTCAGTAGGGAAACGACTTGATCAAACGGGATGATTATTTTCCCCGGTAGTTCTTTTTCTTTTGCATCTTTACGTACCTGTATTCCTCCTGTCCTGCAGTGTCAAGCACATCCAGCAATGCCGTCTCCGTGTCAATAACGCATTGTTTGCGGTATGAATCTTTTTGTTTTATTCTTTCTTTTTTAGTGGATGTTACCATGCTATTTGATAATACCTTCAATAGTAGGATCGTATTCATCCACAAAATGCGACTGGATAAACTGAATCGTTAAGGCGGATTTACCCACACCTAGAAAAAGATATTTTCAGCAAAAAAGTTGTGCTCTGTTTAAATTTTTTTGTTTTTTTCTCGTCGGGGAGAGAGAAAGGACCCTTACCACCGCCGCCGACCATGACGAGCTTATACTCGCGCACAAACGAGGATGCCTTTGACATTGAAAATGAACTGAACTTTTATGTAACGAGCGGTAAAGGCTGAGTAACTAGGAATACAGATGACGAACCCGAGATGATGCGAGATGAAGTCTCCCCGAGGAACCAAAAAAAAAAAAAAAAAAAAAGAAAAAAGGGTCGAAGTTTGCAGAGGAAGAGACAAAAAAATGGAAAACCAGCGTTCTCATTTTGTTAGTGAATGTGACGCTTCATTTTTAACCCCAAAAAGTCATCGCCAGAACGGTGTGGATTTCGCCATCGAAGGCAACAGCCACCGCTCCGCAAAAAAAGGCAAAAAAAAATCGATCCGATGGATGATCACCGACAAGGTTTCTCTTTTCATAGTATGACTCTTCAAGTATCTAATCACAATAGGTACCAATAAGAAATGGAGTGGTTCTCTTTTGGCATCCATAGACGCTGATTTACAGTTTCCGTTGGTGGTATCCTAGGTATTGCCATCTCTGGGTAAGTACGGGAAACCACCATTTGCTATAGCAGCTTTCCACGTGGGAATCTGGGAAGTCAATGAAACAATTAAATACAAGTCACTTATTTATCCCTTTCATAAAACAAGTGTGGTAAGTCTGCAGAGCACAAAAATGACTTGGTTTTTTTGCTTTTTTGGCAAAGTATTTCTATCATATCAAGGATATCTACAAAAACTCTTGAACTCGCTGTTCGGTAGCATGTACTATGGACAGAGACAGAAACTGTGTTCTCAAATTGAGACGTGGTCCCTGTAGCTATTGCTCGATGAGAAGAGCTTACACTTTGTTTTTGTGATCCGGTTGGTTCCCTTTGTCTCTATCCGGATGACCAGCTGCGCTTGAATGGAACAAGGCGGAACGAAATAGCCTGACTGGATCCCGCTTATTGTGAAGTTCCCACGTGGGAATATGAGCTGAACAAAGCGCCACTGCATAAACCATCACCTAAAATGACGACTTGCATATCATGATCCTACGTTTGGTCTCATTAAGTGTATAGCGTTGTTGTCAACGTGAGTTCATTGCAAGAGGGGATATTCTGTGTTGTTTTTTCTCTTTGGTCCAAAGAAAGCTTCCCGCGCAGCTACCTAAGTAAAGGGGGTCAGTATCTGAACAGTTTATTATTGTTTGCTCATCGTTTCATACCTTTTGCTCGTATGGTCCGTTGCAACCGACATAACTATTTTCCTGAGCAAGCGGATATTCTCAATTCCCAAACAGCAACCGCGATATGTCCAATAGTAAGCGCTATTGTTTGTCAATCTGTGTCCCTTTGACGAGGACCGACAACGTTCAATATTAGTGACCACTATTTCGGGGTATCTACTGTTGAACTAGGCTCAAATTTCTATCTTCTTTTTGCATCTCAGAAACCCACGAAGCATATATACATGCGGCCCATTGATTGCAGAGGTATCGTTCTTGAATCCGTTGCATCACTTGCACCCTACTATAGCATTCTCGACGGAAAAAAAGGAGAACGTAGTTATTTATTGACGTCAATGATACAAAGTCATCTGTGACTCTATGGTAGTTTCATGGAATGCTGTCATGGCAACCTGTGGATCGGGTGATGGTTTGGTACAGTACGGAGAATACAACTGTTTAATGCAACTTGGCATGCGGAAATTTACAGCTCCGGTCAAATCCGATAGATTTCTTCAACGTGCGAACTATCCCAATCTACGCAATGGATTTGACTAAAGCTTGTGCAGGTTTTTCACCAGTGTTCTACAAGTTTATTAAACTTGACTTACAGAGGCCCTAAAGTCATTATGCTCGGTAAAGGACCATGCATGCAATAAGCTTGCACGCTTCTTGCGTTTTAGATGGCCCCATTTTGCTCTTTCATGCTCCACCCTCTGCACGTTGTTTATGCCAACTTGCATGCCGTTGTTGACGTGACAAATATGCACATCATACCTCATCTTAAATCTAAGAGAATATCCTGTCTTTACATCGGCAAACATTGCGCTATGTAGGGCGCTTAAACGATGATAGTCAATGTGATGCGAAATGGTCGCATACGGATATTTTTTCGGTGTCTTGGGACAAATATAGCATGAAATCGAAAAACCTGAACTCCTTCCGATTAGCAATTCAAGGTTTTTTGAATTAATTCTTTAATATTACTGCATCTTGAACAACTTGGATAGCTTGCATTTGCTTCTGTTTATTGCGATGTCAATTCCTTTTTATGTATCGTATGCACATCCTCGCAGCAGGGTGGCATAACATTTCTCTACTAAGTAGCGATCCTTAAACGGTACAAGCTGTGAAGCGGTCCAGCATGCCTTGCATTACTCTTTTCTTTTCCGGGGCACAAAGTATTCGCCATTTAATTGAACGCTCATTCGCCCGGACACTTAGGGCTGGCTATGGACTAAGCCACGCCCACGCGCGTTATTTTTTTCTGCGCCGCCCGCTTCAAGCCTGCTATCACAGAGAACAACCCTTACCCAGCTATGGCAGGCACTTTAAGGATTCCCGAGAAATCCCACAAGGATATTCTTCTAGTCTACAAGTACACAAAAGCAGAGTCTCTTGCCAAACTTGAAACTTCCGATGACTTGAGCTTGGAGGTAGAGAAACGCTTGACTGGCGCGCACCGTTCTAGTTCCCATTTAAACAAACTCTTTCTTTTTGCGCATGCGTAGGTTGACGGTGCAAAGATTGACACCCCCACAGCTATTGCCAAATATTTTGTTTCAAAGACTCTTCCTGAGCTATTGGGTAGCAATGGCGCGGAGCAAGCCGAAGTAAGTGATTATGCATAAAAGGAGGTAGGGTGTCAGTGAGGTCTGAGCTGGTTTCTTTTTTGTTCTTTTCGTTTCTTAGGTTGAAGAATGGCTTTCGTGGGTAAGCACCTCGCTTCGTACAGTTTCCAAGAAGGAGGTTTTGATTGCCATGGAAGTATGTATCATGCGTTATATAAAAAGAAAAAGAGAAAAGAAGCGTTGTTAACGTTTGACAGAAAAAACTTGATGTGCACTTGGCATCCAACACCTTTTTCGTTGGCAATCGCCTGACACTCGTCGATCTGATTATTTTCGGCAATCTTCATGCTTACACGGTAATACTATATTATATATTATGTTTCAATTATCAGAATTGAAAGCTTAATCGCGTCAAATAGAAAAACATTCGCGTGGAAAAGACACCCAATTTGTTGAGATGGTTCGATCTTACTCAGCACATGGCCGTGAAGAAGAACGATTTGGCAAATGATTTTGCCGTCCTTGAGATCAACCTGAATGATGTGCCTGAACCTGCGGTTGCTGCACCTTCTGGCGTAAGTACGAAGGAATAAGAAAAGAATACGAATAATAATCCATTTTATATTTTTTTTCTACGATAGAAGGAAGATAAGAAGAAGGCTGGCAAGGGTGACAAGGCTGAAAAGGCCGAAACAGCTGAGAAGGCTGAGAAACCCAAGGAGAAGAAGGAGGAGGGCAAGCAAAAGGGCGAGAAGAAGGCAAAGAAGGAGAAAAAGCCTGCTGCTGCTGCTGCCCCTGTGGAGACTGACCAGCCTACCGTCTCGCGTCTTGACATCCGCGTTGGGTACATTCGTTCCTGCAAGAAGCATGAAGGCGCTGATTCTCTTTATGTTGAAGAAATTGACCTTGGCGATGGTGAGGGTGAATACCGTACCATCGTTTCTGGTCTTGTCAAGTGGTATCCTCTTGAGGAAATGCAGGTATATACGTTTATAATGCTAGGATAAAAGAGCACAATGTGGAAGTATGAGAAATCAAAAAGCTAATCACTATTCTTCGCCATTAGAACCGTTGGGTTATCTGTTTGTGCAATTTGAAACCCGCAAGCATGCGTGGTATCAAATCTCATGGTATGGTTCTCTGTGCTACTGCACCGGATGGTAGCAAGGTCGAATTACTTGCTCCAGTTGACACCAGCAAGGTGAAACCTGGTGACCGTGTGTACTTCGAGGGTTTGGAAGGTAGGGCAATAGAATGGAGCTTAATCGATCCATTTTTTTTCTTTTGCTTGTTATGATGAAATGCTAAAGTTAAGGTTATGTTCTTTTAGGTGAACCTGAGAAGGTGTTGAACCCTAAGAAGAAGTACTGGGAAACTGTGCAGCCTGATTTCAAGACGAATGAGGATCAATTGGCTTATTTCCAAGACAAGCCGTTCTTGATTAAGACTTCCTCCGGTGAAGCTGTCAAGTGTAAGGTTGCTACCGTGCAGGGTGGCGGTATTAAATAATCGTTGTTTTCTAAATAAAAAAATGTGGGTGTGGATTGGACAAAGTATAAATTCTGGGACATGACAGAAGGGTTAGGATAACACAAACAAAGGAGGTGGATCTAGAGGGCAATAATAGGGAACAGACGAAGGGTGAAAAAAAAAAGGTTTGTTGTTGCCCATAGGTTTAGTTGGATAAGGAGTTCAATTATTTACGAAATGGCCTTTTTGACCACGGGGACATGGCAGATAGATAGATAGGTAGATGTATGGATGCAGAGAAAAACAGAAAGAAAGAGAGAGAGAGAGAGAAAGAGAGAAAGATTCCAGATCGATAGGATTCAGGGCGGAGAGGATGGCAACAAGGTTTCCCGGTCGGAGTGATATTGACTGAACGTGTATGGTGTCCAAAAGGAGTACTCTAGATATACCGTCTGTAACAAAAGCGTGTCTGTGGAGGAGCACAGACACGAGCTGGTGGCAATAAAAAAAAGTATGTCCACCGAATGCCATCGTGGGCGCCCGTCCTTCTCTTCCTTTTTTCTATAGTTAGGATTGATTTCAAGGCCAACCTTATTTCATTTCTTTTTACTGTTTTTGAGACTATGCTGCTGCTTGCTTTCTCTCTCTAAATATTCTTGCTTTGCTTTTCAGTCTTTTCTTTTCTGTTTTCTCTTTTTTTTTTTTTTTTCGCTCTCATTTCCTTTGCTGTCATCGCGACCTGTATTCCCCTTTTGTTCATTCGTTACTATTTCATAATCTTACATTGGTTGTCATTGCTTAGCGACAACTGTTTTCTGTCATTCATCTTAGACAAGCCTTTTGTTTCCAAGGTTACCAAATTTTTTTTTACTTGCCCAGAAAAAAAAGCTTACCCTAAACGACGGTCTTCCAAATTTATTTTGACATGATGCATCGAAGTGCGCTCATGACGGAATATACTTCAAGGCAGCCGCAGCAAGGACCGGATATCCAACAACCCAAAGCTAGAAATCAGCCACAGGGTCAGGTAAGAAAGGGAATGCGGCATGTTACCCAAAAAAGTAAGACAGAAAGAGCTGACAACCGATTTGTCCCAAACCGAATCTTCTTTTTTAGTTGGCTGCGCTCATGAGAGGTAGAGGGGATGGTGACACCGATTTGTACCTAGGTTCACTCGAAGAACATGAAAGGTCGAGCAGCGCGCCCCCCGAACAACACCTCGTCTATCCTTCCTGGAAAAGCACACAGCCAGTAGCATCACCACTCTACGACCCATCACGCCAATTGTGGGGCCAATTGCCCTCGGTCTCAGAAGCAAAAGAACATGCATTTATGGATAATGCTAAGCATCGTGGTAACACATGGCGAAAGATTTTCTATTGAATGAACGGGAACTCATCCGCCGTTACTTTCTAGGGGATTATTTTGATGATCCTGGTCGAGGACGGGATGATCGGCGCATTGAAGTAGATACATCACAACACCGCGTCTGGAACTCGGCAGGTTTGATGTCGCCCTCTTCCTTAGCTTCCGATACCATACATAATGTAATGTATATCTTTTTTCATCTTCCCATTAAGTACTCACGGGCTCCCTTGTTTATGTTTTCTTTCTCAGCAGGGATTGGGTCGCTCCGCCACCGGCTCAACTCATTTTAACCAACAACATTCGAAGCAAAGACAACAAGATCAAGCTGGAATGATGCGGATGAATGAATATGATCAAACTCGAATGCCGCTACGATCGCAAAACGACTTTAATGACAACGCTTACAGGAATTACGTGAGCACTATGACTGATCCGCTCGGAGATGATCGGGATGCAGCAGCTCTTTGCTCACCATTCGCGGAATTGCCAGGCAACGATCATTTTTCACGATATCAGAGCACACGACCTTTGTCACCACCAGCCCGTAGCAAGTTCACCATGTCACCGCCTCCACGAGCTAATTCAACACCACCTACGAATCACATGAACAGCGCTCAACGTGATCGCCATTTTGAAGAAAATCTGATGTTTGGAATGAACAATCTGCAACTGGGCAACAAAGTGAGTTCCTGAAGAAAGAAAACGTTGTAGTCTTTTTGTTTTGACTTACCTTTGTTTTCATGATTATCTAGTCGGACGACGTTTCACCTGTCAAGATGAATAGAATGATGCAACAGCAACGTTATCAGCAATGGATGGGACATAGCCAACATCCCCCTCAGAGTTTAGACGCTGTTCTGAATGATAACGCAATGCCATGGAGTAATGCAACCTCACCGACGGGCATGTTCTCTGGTAAATAAGAGAAAAACTCTAATTGATTTCTTTCGTTGTTGCTCAATTGCCTTGTTTTAGGGTCGAATCCCTTTGAATCGGGTTCAAGAAGCGGTGTCAGTTCACCCCAAGGAAGCGTACCGTTTGGTTGGGACGACCAGGATGAAATGTATTACGAAAACCAGATGCACCGAAGACAATTAGATAGACATCATCAACAACAGTCCCTTGGAAAATATCCGTCTACACCATCCTTAAATACGCTAGCTAATATGATGCCCATGAGCTCGGACATGATGGATCCCGAGATGAGGAACCATTGGAACGCATTAGCAATGAATGAATTAAGTGGCAGTGGCAGCCCAATGATGGGTCGCGGCAGTCCCATGTCCATGTCGAATTTAGACTATCCTGTCCCAGACAATACTTACGTTAACAACGTCAATGATCGTCTCCTGCGGCAATTGCAATCACGGCAGCGACAGATATTATTACAGCAAGAACAAATCCTCTTACTTCGTGACCAAATGATGAGGCAACAACAATCACAGGAAGCTTTGCGAGGGATGAGCCCATACAATATGTACGGTGCGAATATGTCTA
Organism: Apophysomyces trapeziformis B9324; assembly: GCA_000696975.1. Taxonomy (NCBI): domain Eukaryota; kingdom Fungi; phylum Mucoromycota; class Mucoromycetes; order Mucorales; family Mucoraceae; genus Apophysomyces; species Apophysomyces trapeziformis. The sequence goes on from JNDP01000966.1 coordinate 88,667, forward strand.
TGAATCGTGCACGAATGCCTCTTCACGAGCAAGTTCATTCACCCTGTCCTGATGTGGTTCATATTATTCGCAGCCCTCTGCTGGAGGAATTTAGGAGCAACAAGAGCAAAAAATATGAACTCAAAGTAAGATATCAAGGAGATCAATCATGTGTTATTGACGTCATGTGTCATTAGGATATTGTCGATCATGTCGTTGAATTCAGTGGTGATCAGCACGGCTCGCGCTTTATCCAGCAGAAGCTCGAAACTGCAAACAGTGAAGACAAACAGATTGTCTTTGATGAGATTCTACCTAATTGTCTGCAATTGATGACGGATGTATTTGGAAATTACGTTATTCAAAAACTGTTTGAGCATGGCAATCAAGCACAGAAAACGGTACTTGCGAAACAGATGGAAGGACATATCCTTTCTTTGTCACTACAAATGTATGGTTGTCGCGTGGTTCAGAAGGTAAAGCATTGCATAAATGCTGAAACGGGTGGAAACGAACATATGCTGACCTCGTGTCAAAATACTAGGCACTGGAGCACGTACTGACGGCGCAACAGGCTACGCTTATTCGCGAGTTGGATGGCAGTGTGTTGAAATGCGTGAAAGACCAGAACGGCAATCATGTCGTACAAAAAGCAATTGAGCGTGTGCCTTCTCAGCATATCCAATTCATTATTGATACTTTCCACGGTCAGGTGTACCATTTAGCAACCCATCCTTATGGTTGTAGAGTCATCCAACGAATGTTCGAACATTGTCCCGAAGAGCAAACTGTGCGTGTAGAAAACTTTTTATCCTCTGCTACTTGGTCAATATATTAACGTATTGTTATTTAATTCAGAGTCGACTCTTAGAGGAGCTTCATCGCAGTACAAGCCAGTTGGTGCAGGATCAGTATGGTAACTACGTGATCCAACACATATTGGAACATGGCAAGCCAGAAGATAAAGCTCAGATTATCAGCAAGATTCGCGGCCATGTTTTGCAACTGAGCAAGCATAAGTTTGCCAGCAATGTCGTAGAGAAATGTGTTGCTTACGGTTGCAAGGAAGATCGTCAGGCTTTGATTGAAGAAGTGCTATTGACTAGAGCAGATGGGTAAGTCACATGCGATCTATTGCCCATTGCTTTCTTTATTCATTTTGCTATTGTCTACAGATCGTATCCGTTGATGTCAATGATGAAAGATCAGGTAATACAGATGGAATAGAGAGATTGGATGGTTTCTTATATGCTCTCTGCTTATAGTATGCGAACTACGTGGTTCAGAAGATGTTGGATGTTGTCGATGGAGATCAGCGTGAATTACTAGTGGCGAAGATCAAACCCCATCTTCCTGGCTTAAAGAAATATACTTATGGAAAACACCTTATCAGCAGTAAGTGTTGGTAGTAATTTGACAAGATCAGGTATAATTCAACGATGCATTTCCGTTTAGCTTGTTTGGACGTCGAGAAGCAGATGTTCCTGGAAAATGAAGGCAAAGAGCCTCCAGCTATGGAAACGTTGGATGTTGTTGAGCAGCCTGCTATTCAGGAGACACCATCGACTTCCGATGACTAGTATGCAGTGAAAAGAACGAAAACAAAACGAAATCTACAACCGAAACGAAGAAGTAACGTAACCACAACTGACAAAAAGTCGTATTATACCTTTAGACAAAGCCAACGAGGAAAAGGGAAAGTAGAAAACCGAAAGATAATCTCACCCTTCCGTCTTTTTCTTTTTCTTCTTTACTTCTGTATCATCCTGTATACTTGCATGGAACATTTTTTTCTCTTTCTTTCCTTATTTCTTTTCTATTTACGCAGTGGATTTATATACGAGAGAATGCCCCTTTTCTTTTTTACTTTTGTTTTTGTTACACTCTCTCGACTATTTTCTGTCTATGATTCAAATTCGATACTTGTACATTTTCATGTGTGGCAAGCAATGGAGTTTCATGCGATATCCATTATTGTAACGTATCAAATACCTATTTATATATATAAAGATCTCATATTTTTACAAGACAAACCCTTTTTATTTTGCAAATCATTGGAAGTTAGACGTTTGATATTGAAACGTCAACTGGTGTCATGGAAAGAGGACCCCGTTTTCAGTAGGATAACTGAAAGCAAAATGTAGCGAAACAGATTTGATTTTTATTTGTTTCGATGATTGGAAATTCGTCACGCCTTTTTTCCCTTTTCTACTTTTTGAACATGTCCGAAGGGTATACAGATCTTCTTAATGCAGCCATGTTTACAACGGTTCCTATAGATTGAGTCAAGACGACTTTCGAAAATTATTACAAACACCCCGTGCGACACCTGCAAACGAGGAAGCACCCACGCCACGATTCAAAGCACCACCACCAAAGACACCGCAAGTACCATGACTTTAGCTTCTGTCCTTATTATACTGACGTATTTGGATCTAGACGTAATACAGGTGCTTTCTTTGCAAAGCCACAAGCCGTAAGAAAGAAAAAGTAAATAACGTTCGATCAACCGATTCATCGATCTGTGGCGATTAACGTTTTCATCGGCCTGTAGATTACCAAAACCAGATGACAATTACCGCGATCGTGCAGCTGAACGACGTAGTGGACAGACATCCGATGTATCTGCTGAACAATTGTTGAGGGGAAGCGAAGCCGACGAAACCTTGGATGCAAAACAAGTATACGATCAGTCTAAGTATCTAGGTGGTGATGTCAGTCATACTCATCTCGTCAAAGGATTGGATTTTTCGTTATTGCATAAAGTGCGAGAAGATCTTGAGAAAAAGAAAGAAAAGCTTCAAGAAGCGAAAAGGGATGCTGATGCTGAAGAAGAATTGGATGATGCGTTAGAACGTATTGAGCGAGGAGAAAGTCTTGTCGATGATGGAACAATGACAGAGCAACCAGAAGCGGAAGAAGCAATTCAATTTGATTCCATTATGGCGAAAAACATCTATGACATCATTACGAAACCGAAAGTGCAGAGTGAACGCAATGAATTCTTCGTACCAGGAAGGATGGCGTTTGTGTTTGAATTGGCAGATGAGGTGGGCCATTATAACGATGCATTTGCCATCCCTACGACGATTATACGAAGTAAAGCGGATGTGGTCAGCCGAAGGCGGACCATGGGATGGTCGGATGATATGGAAGCAGAATCTCGGCTTGTGTTGGACAAAGTCTCTCAAGTGATGTCAAGCATACGAAGTGGTGAGAGACATCAAAATGGGCCATCGGCCCCTGTCAAGGCTGTGGAAAAACCAAAACCGGAACCAAAACCAGAGCCCATAGTGACCTTCGATGGAGATATTTTTGAAGGCGTCGGACGGGATTATGAATTGGATGAAGAAGCTGTGGAGAAATCACAACAAGAGAAAGTCAAGGGCAGTTATTTCACCGGATTATACGGCGTAACTGAGGAGAAGGACGAAGATGTACAAATGACGGATACGAATACGGAAGTTTCTGCTCTTTTGTCGCAGGCGACAGAAAGAAGGAAAGAATCAGTCAAACGGAAGCGACAGGAGGAGGAGCCTGAAGATGTGGATGCACGCGATATTGATATGTTCGGTCTTAGCACCTCTGTTTTGCCAACTTCCTTTGAAGAACGCAAACGCATGTTTGTTGAGGATGAGGAGATGGATGAGGATGGCACCGGACCTACTTCGTTGGTAGATCAAGGGAGCCATCGAAACAAGAAGGCACAGCTTACCCGATGGGACTTTGACGACGAAGAGGAGTGGCAGAAATACAAGGATAGTGTGGAAATTCATCCAAAGAGTGCCTTCCAGTTTGGGGTCAAGCTTGGTGACGGTCGTAAACGCAACCGAGAACAACGCAAAGGCATGAGTGACAAGCAGAAACTCAATAGAGAATATCAACAAGTGAAGAATTTGATGGAAAAGAAATACGGAAAACAAGTGTAGCAGTAATAAAACACTATTTAGATACCAAAAAAAAAATCCAAAGGAACGGTTGTCCTATAAGACTGATTTACACAGCGAATTACGTAAACTGTAAGGACGGAAACACATTTGACACTTGTTACAAACATAAAGTGGAAAGGATTAAAACACTTGTTAGGGGATGGAAAGTTTTTAAACGAATGCAATCTACAGTGATGTGTGTTTTGGATATTCATAAGGATGTTACTACTTGGATTCTTTTTATGTCTATGCAACAACCGTCTCTTCTACATTTTCCTTCAGCTTTTTACTTGTATGCTCAACTTCCCCAGTAGCTTCCCGTTTTTGCGCCGCTGTACTCTCTGTGCTGCTTTGTTCCTCTTTTGGCTGTTTCTTTTTCGATTTGCCGTGATCATGAGGTAATTCAGGTCGCACATAAGGCTACCAAGTGCTCTGTATGAGTATCGTCTGTCCCTTTTTTACAGAGAAAGAAAACTTACCTGACACCTCCAATGAGCGTATTTGCGGATACCAGCCTCATCTGGTTCTCCGTTAAATTCTTCCTCGCCTATTTCCGCTTCATCTTTCATAAGTCTATCCTTCAATTCCATTGTAATCTCCCACATCTCTTCAAACGTTGAGGACCTGCCCAAACGATTGCGCAGATCAATATGATGAGGTAAACTTGGTCGGAAGATCTTAAACAAATGTGCTTTAATCGTTCCCGGTCGTGTAGGACATATATCTCGACAGATCTCCATGTATTCCTTTGCCATCTCCCAGGTATAATGTGGAACGTCACGCTTCGAAAAGATTGCAGGATTATAAAGAGAACCTTCTGCGCTCATGACACCATCTGCACCAGTATGATCAATACAGCGCTGAATATCTTCGTAATACAAAATATTGCCATTAGCCACCACAGGGATCTTGACAGCTTCTTTCACGGCTTTGATCTTATCCCAATCGGCAAGGCCAGTTGCCTGACCCTTTTGCTCACGAAGACGACCATGTACAGTGAGCATCTGCGCGCCAGCCGCTTCGATCATTTTGGCATATTCCACCGTTTTCTCAATGGTCGGGAAAACGCGGATCTTTACGGTGACAGGAATCGCCAATTCGCGATGAAGAGTGGAAACCATGCTCTTAATTGTGTCCCACTCGTCTTGAAGGAAGGAGCCATAGTGTCCTCGCTTTGCAATGCCCTAATCGTTCTTGATGTATTAGCATTTGTTATAGAACACCTAATGAACAAGAAATAGATTGATTATTTTACCTGTGGGCAGCCAAGATTGAGATCAACAGCGTCACAGTCATTTTCGACGAGTTTGGCTGCTCGTAGAAGGTATTCGGGATCGTTGGCACAAAACTTCACAGTAAAGGAATGGTTAAACAGGGCACTGTTTAACTCATTAAAGAAGCTTTACCTGGACAATGAGGGGTCTATCTTCTTTGTCTGTAGTCCATTGGTCCATCCGGTATTTTTCTCCATGCATAGGGTCCGAGAACAGTTTGGCATGGTACATAGGAGTGAAGCAAAGTTGAGCACCGTGGCGTCTGCTAAGGATGCGCCAAGCTTGTTCTGACTGATCCACCATCGGTGCGACTATGAATCGTGGATTGCCTAGGACTTTCTCGTAGAACTCATAGCCTGCTAGTTTCTGAGATGGTTGGATCGGTGTCATGGAGGTCAGTGCAAGAATTGATCTTCGCAGATGCAAAGGGGAAAGGAACATTTTTTTTTCGGGCTTTCCTTTGGACCGACAAGAAGCAGTCCTCAAACCAACCAAATTCGTTCTTGATATGTCACAAATCAAACTCATCTAAACTTGCCCACAATAAGATCGAATTCGGCTGTCGTCCTCTCAGCAGAGAATAGAATTGCATCAGGAGAAGACCGTAACTTTCTTTTACCCTGTGCCAATTGTGTAACTGTGGATCAATTCATGGAACGATAACCTGAGAACATCTCAATGCGTAAAATGGGGCATGAATGACATCTGAAATAAAGATAATATGGAACGGATGAAAAGAATATGTTCCTCGTTCATAGCACAACTCCTTGATTTTCTTCTATAAAATGGACCATACTTAGAAAATCGCTTGACAGCTTGTAGCGCTGATTTGTTGGAGCCTAGCAACCATTTTCACATTCCGCCCGGCAGAACTCAGCAGTTGGAAAAAAGTAAGAAAAAAGGTCGATTTACAACCACGGCCTATTCTCGGCAAATTTTCGCAAAGGCAATGGAAGAAACGGCGATTGCGACCTCACGGGAAACGATCGAGCAAAAAGAGGTTCTCGCAGAGCGCGTGGAAGATGAACGAGTGGAAACAACGGCCGAAAGCGAGGAAAACGCGGCTGCTCAAGCTACGTTGGACGCACTCGATGAACTACCTGACATTATGGATCAGGCAAAGCATTTAGAATTAAATCATTTTGCCGACTTACATGTATCCTAATATAGCTGAAAGAGGATAATACGCAATACGATCTACATGTACGGCTTATTACATTATTACAACAAGCGGATCTGCCTGAACAGCTGGAGATAGCGCGTGAACAAATGCATGAAGTCTATCCATTACCCGAGAGTACGATAAGACAAAACCAATGAATTTTAGCTGAATTGATCATTAGATATGTGGATCGCTTGGATCAATGATGCTTTGAAAGAAGCAGATACCAAAGAAGGCGAGCAAAAACTACGACTACTTTATGACAAGGCGGATAGCGATTATCTATGTAACAAAGAAAGAAATTTCAATTGCATACCGTCAGATTTGCCTTGTTCTAACAGCTTGTCTTCTCCTTAGCCGTTAACGTTTGGAAATCGTATACTGACTTCATACTAAAAAAATTTCATGCACAATTCGGGGATGACGATGAAGGAATGAAAGACGAAGCCGAATCCGAATCTTTGGTCGAAAGTACTCGAGAAGATTTGCTAAAAGCTGTACGAGCGACAACTTACCATATTGCAGAGGTATCTATTAGGAGCATGGGATAAAGTTTAAATGAACATTGACCTGACGCTTAATACTCCATAGAGCCATCAAATATGGAACGCATATATTGGTTTTGAGAACGAGGTTTTGGAGGTAACTGGGTCATCACAAGTGTAGCAATGTATGGCTTACCGGCGTTATTTCCTTCCCTCCCTTTTCAAAAGCGTTTTAAAAAGTAAGCAGTCGATGAATAAGATGTACGATTTACGGACATTCCGATTTTTAGTCCAGAACAACTGGCACACGTCAAACGATGTTATCTTGATCGTTTGGCTCATCTACATCTTGGTAAGTCCTCACTGAGGATTTAGCTAAACGTGAATAATTGACCAAATGATCATAAGCTTGCGAGGACACTTTCAGTGGCTATTCTCAGTTTATCAGCAAGTGGGATAACAGCAATTATGAGACAAACATGGTAGAGTCGAACAAAATTTATGCCGAAACAAAGGTTGCAGCGGATGAAAGAGACTTATACGAACAGAAACTGGCAAGTGCTACATAACACACTGATATGTGTTGCTATTCATCCCTAATAATTCCTTGCACGTTTCCATTTTCAAATTCAATAGAAAGAATCGGGTTATTCGCTTGAAGTCTTTTACGAATATATCGAATATGAGAAAACAGCGAGCAAGAAGTCAAGTTTGAATAATGTTCGCAACCTTTACGAAAGAGCTATCTTACTTTACTGTACCGACGTGAGTCTGTGGGATGACTATATCTTGTTCTTGGTAAGTGATATAAGGTGCTTATCCACTCAATTTATGCTTTCTAATGTACAATTTGTTTCCAGCTTGAATGCGCTCGTATTCCTGCTTTTCTTGAATCGATTACACTGCGAGCCGTACGCAATTGCCCCTGGTCTGGTGTACTTTGGGCACATCTTACTAGAAGACTGGTCCGTGAGAGCATGCGCCATTATGTTATGGTCGGTTAACCAGTCTAGATGTAGGAATCGGGACAAAGAGACAGAGAACAAATACTTGGTAAGAACACATATTTGATGCATTTCCTTCATTAACATTGCTACAGACATTTTTGATCGTGCTCTTTCGAACAAAACACTACTGTCTAGTCTAGAAGACCTGGTGACAGTTTTGACGGCAAAATGTGATTTTGAGCGAAGGCGTATAGATTGGGAGGAACGTGAGTAGAGAACGCAGCGAGTGCTGCAACAATCAAATGACACCTTCTATCTGTAGCCGACGAAAACGATGTCATGGATCTTCGTGTTGCATTCGAAGAAGCTATGGTTTACATATCAGAAGGTATAACAGGATATAATATCTGGTTGTTATAACGTTGCGTGTTATGGCAGCTTTTCCGGAGACCGGTGATCCTTTCTACAGAATTGAAAAATACTATGCGTTCATCGAAGCAAGTATAAACCCAGTAAAAGTGCATCTAATTCTAAACTGATCTGTCACAGGGCAAAAAATTAAATAACGAAGAAAAAGCGAGGGAGCTGTGGGAAGGAATCGTCAAAAAGCATGGTCAGGATACAGAAGCATGGCTGCAGTATATTGATTTTGAGCGGTAAGCATGTTAGTCTGTGACAACGCTGTACGAGGTTGACCAACATTCACAGATATCTCGGTAACACCCATCGCTGTGTTTCGCTGTTCAAACGTGCATTACCTAAAAAGCTTGATTATCCTGAGAGGTTTATGAATGCATGGATCACGATGGAACATGAGATCGGCTCCATAGAGTCTACTGAGGAAGCCTTTATCCGTGTTGCTAAAAAGACTAAATCATTAATGAGACAGTGGCAGGTAAATCTCTTAGCTGCAATCAATAGCTAGTTTAAAATTCTACATTTTTTTGCTTCTAGGTCGATGCGATGGACCAGGAATTGACTAATGAACAAAAGCGTAACAAAGAGATACAGCAAAAGGTTTCTGGCATACGCTCTTCTGCTACTTACGTTCCATAGCTGACGAACTTTCTGTAGGTGAAGAAAGCTGCTCATAGAAAAAATCAGAGGCTAGCAAAGAAGGAGCGACCATCTGAGGAAGTTTCCAAACCGCAGAAGCGCAAGATTTCAGAAGACCAGTCGGAAGAAACGTTCAAAAAGCCTAGATTGCAAGGGGAGAAAAAAGACACCGATAACCAAGGCTTCCGCGTTCCCGCTCCGAAGAAACCAGCTGGGCCAGTTAATCGCAAACGTAGCACACGGCTGGCGATCCCTAAGTTACAAAAGAAACCCGCTGAAACTGATAGCAGCAGTGGTGGGGCAACAGAGCCGACACCAACAAGCAATGAACCTAAGAGTAATGAGGATTTCCGAGCAATGCTTTTGGGTAGAAAATAGATGCTGTCCCCTTGCTTGAGCAAGATCAAACCAAAGAGATATCCCGATCCTTTTCCAATGAAATATGCAAGCCATTGCCAGAACAGAAAGTCTTGTCTTTAAGCATATCTTTACAGATCGTAGAAAAGAACCTACTGCGTTGCTTGGACAAAATCAGGACAATTAACCCTAAGGTCCTAGGCACACTGTCTTATTTCGCGGATCGAAAAGAAAGCGTATCAATGAAATTCGTTAATAAGGAAAATCAATTCAGACCGCACACAACCCCCTGCATTGTCTTTCATATCTATAATTGGCTGTTATTGTATGACATGAACTACATCATGATTAACCAAGGGAGAGAAAGAAGGTTCATATAATCCAAACAAAAGCAAACTCTTCTAAACATAGCTCCACTTGAGCAACAGAGAAAATGGCTATGGTGTGCTATGAATGAATTGTGTGCTATACTGTTATCCATATTGCTATGGAAATGGGCAAGACAAGATGTTTATACGAATGTCTCATTTAGTATCTTACCTTTAGAGAGGTAGAAAATGAGTATCGTAAACACAGTAGCTGCTCAGTTTTCTTTGTTTTATTTATCTCCAAATTGGAGCGAACAAGATCTTCCGCGTGCGGGACCTGGTAACTGATTTAGCTCGAATTAATATTCGTTACCGAAAGACGCCGTGTGTGGTGCTTTTTTATGCTTTGTTCTTCAGTACAAAAAGCCCCCTTTGGTGTCTCGGACAAAAGAAGCTGTTTTTTTTCTTTTTCTCATCAGTGATCTAGGAAAACAGATCTCTAGTTTAGCATGAAACTTAAAAAATACTTATTTCAGCAGAGGCGCGCAAAAAAGGCACGTCCTGCACGTAGCATGGGTGGTTAAACAGCAAATAGAAAGCCAAAAGCCAAACAAACACAAAGAAACAGATATAGCAACCTTTGACGCAATACATTAAGTTGCTGCAACTTTTTCTATATGCATATGATCACATTATTGAGAGTGAATTACATTTAGATAAAGACTATAGTTGCATTTTTCTCGGATGCATCGGAGGAACCCCTTGAAAAAGAGAGAGAGAGAGAGAAAGAAGTTGACTCCTGATATTAGATCTAGAGTCAAAAAAAAAAGTCATTAGAGTAAAAGAAAAGCCTTCTGCAACGACAAAAAAAAAGCAAAAGCAATATGGTATGGTTAACAATTTTATGTCGACGCTCCATTAAACGGATTGATCTTGTTCGGTGTGATTTACCTTTAACCATTCCCTTTTGTGTCCACCTGTCAAAGATTGTGACGGTTCAATAGCTAAATTAGCTGTCTTTATCAAAACCAAATTACTCACCACAAATACTTCCCCAAAAGGTGTAGTGTTTGTTCTTGGTAGGAAAAGTTCATGATGTATTTGTTTGTTGGATAAGACGAACAAATGGAAAGGTGGGATCGACGTTTTTTTTTCTCTCTTTCCGTAGAAAGTAAGTCATTCAACGCACAAAGGTAAGAAATAAACAAATAGATAGATAACATGTTGTATATTTGTTTATTTGCTTTTGACAGTAGATGTATACCATATGGATACATTTGGGTAGATCTTAATTTACATACTTGCAGCGTAGTTGAAACGGAAAGAAAATCATGCTTTGATATCATCAGCGGTGTTCATTATTTGTATAGGTGCAGAAATACAGACTGTAACAAAAACAAAACAAAAGAAAAAAAAAAGAAGCAAGAGACAAGGACAGAGAAAAGAGACAAAAGAAAGAAAAGATTAAACCACAAAAGTCATTCTTTAGCAAAGGTCGATGGTACTAACTGGACCTTGCATTTTCGCTAGATAAACTAAAGAGAGATTTCGTTCATTTGCAGAAGCACGGTCAGATTCCAACATTCCTGCTTAAAGAAAGATCCCTCGCCTCCTCTATGGCTTTTCGCATCTTAGCTCCACGGAAAATGCAACGGTTCTATTAGGTAGATTTTTTGAATGTATCGTACGGATATGTCTATTGCGAAAGCTCATGTACCGAATAAAGAAAGAAAAATTACTGGCAGCTGCGGTATGTTTCCTACCTCTCTCTCTCTCTCTATGAATTACAGTCTTACTAACATAATCTTCTATTCTCCTTATCCCTTCTATTCAGATATTCTTCAAACCTCATAAATGAAGTCATTGCATTTCTTGCACCCTTTATGGTATGGCAGCAAAGCAACATGTTAACTGGACGTTGCCACCCAGAGGAGTCTCTATTAGCGATTAGATGCAGAGTGAAAAAGGTGAGTGATTTCAATGCGCCAATGTTATGTAGTGAAGTGCGTTTCCGGAAGATGGGCTCTTGGTTGCCATGGAGAACTATTTGTATCTAGTGTGTATCGGTCATCCAAGCAGGGGTTATTTGAATGGTAAATACAATGTTAGCTTAAAGAAGCTATGTTATGGTTGTGTATGGGTGCGCACATGTGTCTCTGTATATATTTTTCTATCTGCGTACTTGGTGCGCAGTTGTTATTGCATCAAAAAACAATAAGGCAAAAAAAAAATTCAGAGCATGCGATCGAGGATCGTACAAGGTGGCTAGAACCTAAACAGGAAATTGTCCCATCAAGAAGGAGGGATGTTTTTCCCTCCAGATCAAGAGTATGACGTTCTCTATTCATAATTCAAAGTTCTCGTTTCCAAGACAAGAATGTGAAGTTCGGTGTTGATGAATTACAATGTGATAATTACCATTGTTGTCTATCTGCTTTGATTACCAATTCCATAAGTAAGGTTGGGTTATTGAATACCTACCATTAGGTTCTTTTATTGCAGGAAGGACTGCAGAATGAAAAATAATAGGAAAAAAGGGGGATTTGGGGTGACAGACAAGTTTATGTTTTTTCTTTCTCGTCGCTTTCTACGTCTCTCTCTCTTTTTGGGTGAATGATAAAAAGGTCATATGGTAAGTTGGTTTGTCAAAGGACCTGCACTGAAAAAGAATAAAACGCGCAAATCTGCATACTAAGGGAAAATCCTCGGGATAAAGTGAAGCTGGTGATTTCATCCAGCGGGCTGTCAATTTTTGGGTGGTTCGTGCAGGGAAGGAGGTATTGGGGGGAGAAGAAACGAGACAGGGTCATGTACTCTTCTGCCTGCCTCTCTCTCTGTCTGTCTGTCTGTCTCTCTCTCTGCGTGTATACGTACGTAATTTCTCTCTGTAGTTTTTCTCTCCCCCACCCCCACCCCCAACAGTGATAAAAGAACCTTCTCCTAAAGGACGGAATAATGCATGCGTTAACACTATCCAGCTATAAAGGCTAAGTTTTCGGTACATCTTGTTCGCTCTTTTTTTCTTTTTCTTTCCTGTCTCTTCTCGTTTCGTATTCTGACATTTGGCTTCCTTTCCCTTCTTTTTCCTTCTCTCCGTTTTTCTCTTCTTCATTTCTCGCTCCCCTTTTGATAGATTTCAGGATGGCAACCAAATATCAGACGATGCCGCATTTCTCCAGTAACCTTACGTTTCCTGCCGAAGCACATATTTCTTGTTACGATAAACACGTGCCTCACTCATTATCCGATGATAAATCAGGAACCATCACCTCTAGTCCATTGTCATCGAAACGAAAAGCAATATACATCAAAACCAAGGCCGTTTGTAAAGAACTTCTAAAGAAATACTGGTTTCTGTTTGGCCTATTATTTGTCATTATTCTCGCCTGGAAATTCCCTGATGTAGCAAGAAAAGGTGGCTATGTTCGAGCCGAATGGTCGATTAAGTGGGGTAAGTTTCTTTTCGTTGCAATAGAGAGACGTTCCTTGCATTTCTGCATCTTTTCTAAATTCAATGATTATTTTTGCGACGTTAGGGGCAGTCATTGTTATCTTCTTTATATCTGGTCTTTCCCTTCGGACACGGACGCTTGCGCAAACTATCCTACGGATTCGTCTCCATCTATTAATACAAGTGATCAATTTGGTAATCATTCCTTTTTTCGTCTTTGGCCTTGTTCTGGTCTTCTTCTACCTTCGTATGTCCATAAATTCGTTACTGCTGATTGGCGTTGTCATTGCCGCAAGTACGCCTACAACCGTATCATCGAATGTAGTCATGACGAAAAATGCCAATGGAAACGAAGCATCAGGTAAAGCAATCGAAGCACAAATACAAATCAAACAAATAGAGAAAAAAAAAGCAATAGTAGCAACGGCAAAGAAACGAGAAATGACAATGATAAAAATGACCATCTTATTGTTTTTTTTCCTATTCTTTTTGACAGCCCTCATGAATGCTGCTCTTGGGAATGTCCTTGGGATCTTCGTCTCACCTGCATTAGTATCGACATTTCAAGGACCGCTATTGGCAGCAACGCCCGAAGAAGAAAGTGTGAGTGAAGTTGGCGGTGTGGTCAACTTTGCATCCGTGTTGCAGCAGCTTGGTCTTACTGTTCTTGCTCCACTTGTGGTTGGTCAAGTCATCCAATGGCTATTTACCGATGCCGTGGCTATTATCAAAGTAAAGTTTCGCCTGTCGGACATTAGCAGTATCGCTCTGCTCTTCATGGTCTGGTCGGTCTTTTCGGATGCCATCTATTCGGGATCATTTGCCTCAGTAAAGCCGAAAGACATTGTCGCTATTGCCATTCTCAATGCCGGGTTTTATGTTCTTTTTTCCCTTCTATGCTTAATGCTTGCTTACATTCCTTATCCTGGCAAGCCGCCTGGGTGGATTACTCGGCTAAGGTATTCTCGTGAAGACACTGTAGCTGTCATGGTACGTTCTCCTCCTACTATACTTTTTTATGCATGCTGCTTAATTCTTTACTGGGCCTTTTGTTATTGATTCCTATTTAGTATTGTGGTGCTACCAAAACTGTGGCCATGGGTGTCCCTTTAATTAATGTACTTTATCAAAATGGAGATTCTGGTACAGTTGGGGTTCTATCCACACCATTGCTTCTCTATCATGTCGAGCAGCTCATACTAGGCAATATCGAGGTTGAATTCCTGAAACAATGGGTCGATCGCGGGCGAAATCAGGAAGAAGATGATAAAGATCATTATATAGGACGTGACGAAGAAGAAGATGTTTGCAATAGTGATACCATGACTGAACTACCTTCTGTCGAACCAGTTTATCACCATCATTACCGTTAGTAACTTGTTCTTTTTGTTTCTTTTCGTTTCTCTTTTGTTTTGTACTGTAGAGTTTTTGTTTGTCACCTAGTAAAACGCAATTGGAACCATCTTCCTTTGCGTTTTCTAATCCAATTGTATTTCCTGTTTTTTTTTCCTTCCTTATCTGCTTCGGGTAAAAAGAAAGGTTTGATTAAAATGAAAAAGGCCAAACTCCGAAATTAAAAAAGCGGCAGTTTCGGTATAGAACAAGAAAAGGAAACTGTTAATCTGTCCCTTGCCTCTCAAGTCGGGAAGAAGCAAAGAAAAAGGATAAAAGCCATTTGCCATTAGTGTTATTGTTTCTTGGCATAGTTTACATTAGAGCTAATCCCAGTCAAAGTATGGATAAAATAAGTCGAGGTAAATCTCTAGAATCACATGCGGTGATTAACTGTACCCCTACATCAGTAGCGACTTCTTTAAAGTGGATTAAATTGAAAAAGCCAGTTGCGTTTCGCAGTGTTTCTCTCCACGCATACGTTGCAATATAATCTTAGAATACGATATTTGAAAGGAGCGACAGCAAAGTATTCATGATAGCATGGCCGATACAAAAATTACGTGGGCATAAGTGAAATCGACGTGGCACGTTAAATAAAAAGCCATGAAAATATTTCTTTCAAATAGAGATACAAAATTGGTTATACTAAGCAAGATGTTATGCGTCCAAGCTTCGATAGAGATTCGAAGCCGCTCTCCGATGTTGCAAGCGATGTGTCTGTTCTCCAAACGTTTGTCGGCATTGTTCAATCGCTTAGGGTCTCTTGCCATTCGCGGAAAATAGAATATGGACATAATGACACTTATCGAGTTCTTTATGCGCTTATGCAACTGTGCCAGATATGTCAAAAGTTTTTTGAATTACACTTGGTCTTTGGACAAAACAGAACGGTTGGAATAGGAGAAATTGCCTTGAGCACGCCAGCTTAGCCCACTACTTGCCAAATTATTCGTCTGATATCCTAGATAATGCATGACATGAAAAGCTACATCCTACTGGTAGCGCTTTAAATAAAGCGCCATGTTCGTCTAATCGGTGAGAACCCCTTTACTTGCCTTTTGCAACGCTCACAGTGCAAATCGTGACTATTCCACACCAAGATGATAGGGTTGATACCCAACCCGGTCACCATATCTACGGTTTTATTGGATTTACTTTGATTACTTTTTTGCCTTGTAGTGTGCAACTATTTACTTTCGTGACAAATCTCGGTTTAATGTTCCTCTCTTCCTTTCGTATTAGTGAACACCCTAGCTTTAACTACAACAAGCAATAGCGCTTTAGACTCAAACTTCGCTCTACCCAATCCTCCCTTTACTATTCGGAAATGGCAAGTGACAAGGTCATTCTAGTCATTAAATATTTCTTTGGCTTCGGCCTGCATAGAGAGTGACGAGGGATCACGCATGTAACCGTCAGCTTCCTCGTTTTGGATGGAATATCGCATTTATCTTAACAAGCAACGTGCGATCGGTGCATATGCAAAATCCGTGAGAAAAAGCCACGAGTACAAAGAAAGTAAACACACAGTAATGCACATGAATGGTACAGACAGCTTTATCACTCGACGCAAAAGAACTTAAGAAACACCAGCAGAGATAATCACGTCTTAAACGCAGTTAACTGTATTACAGAGTAAGGAGAAATTCTTTTGTTAGCATAAGCAATAAGGAATTTCTTTGCGGATGCCAATCATGTCTTCGCTCGTATATCACACGCTCACTGCTGGACAGTGATGCTAGAAATTCTATTCTCGGATACAACTTTTGAATTCGGAAAGAGGTTGTAACGACCTGCTGGTTGGTGATGGAAATTACCCAAGCCCAAAATGCCAAGAGTTTTTTTATTGCAGAGTTTCCATGTTAGAATTTATCCTGTAATAGCGAACTTTGCCTACTAGCAGCACGGATTCTATTCGTCTGCAACACCGCGAATCCGCATTTTCCCCGCGACCATAATGATGAACTCGCTGCCAAGTATGTCCAACATGTATATATTTTCTACAGATTTAATAAGCTATTGCCATTGGGAGGATAATAGTTATTCTATGTAGGAAATGATCTTCAGAAAGAATATCAGAGATGCTGCAGAAGCGAAGAATAAAGTGATCGAGACCCCTCCGCCATTTTAAGGGCAGATGACGATACCAATAGCCACGTTTTTTTCCTTCCCGACAAGAACCGAAGCGGGAATAAGGAAGTAACAAGGCGCGATGCAATTGTATTACTAATCTTATTACGCTGTAGATTCAAGAAACTGCTTTTCTGTATGATGTGCTATTATCTTCTCTTTTACCTCCGTCGGGTATGCTGTGTACACGAAATAAGAAACAACTGGCCTTCGTTTCTCCTACGAACAATGACTAATTAAGTCAGCGGCTAAGTAGCTTTTATTGGATGCTGAGTTTCATATAATCGCGTCATTTCGATCTGATCTCGGAGTTTCATGCATCATCCATCAATGAAAGCAAGTTGTGCTTTTTCCGCCTTTCTTTAAATATGACGCACTTATTCTCTCGAGTGGGTCAACTCGTTTCACACTTATCACCCGTCCATCTAACTCGTGCCTATACTTCAACAATGACTGAAAAAGCTACATTTGCCGCCGGATGTTTCTGGTAACTTGACTTAGAAAAGATACATAACGAAGGATGGAAGGTGTTAATCAGTTTATTGGCTGCAGGGGTGTCGAACATATCTATAACAAGCATTTTAAGAAGGATGGCATTCAAACAAAAGTAGGCTATATAGGTGGAAGCACCACAGACCCAAAC
The DNA here is from genome assembly GCA_000696975.1 of Apophysomyces trapeziformis B9324. Classification (NCBI taxonomy): domain Eukaryota; kingdom Fungi; phylum Mucoromycota; class Mucoromycetes; order Mucorales; family Mucoraceae; genus Apophysomyces; species Apophysomyces trapeziformis. The sequence goes on from JNDP01000966.1 coordinate 105,783, forward strand.
TATAAACAGGTAAAGGAGAAAGCAAGCCATTTCTTTTATAATATGTGTGACGAAACGCGGCCACCTGTTTCTTGTTCCCTCAACAACTTTTCTTCATGCTCTTGTTGCTCACTAATTTTCAATCCGTTATCTCTTAGGTGTGCACTGGGTCAACAGAACATGCTGAAGCATTAGAAATCACTTTTGATTCTAGCCGCGTCTCCTACGAGACATTGGTCGAATTTTTCTACAAAATGCATGGTAAATAGTCGCATCTTCTTTTAATTGGTTACAGTAGACAAATGTTAACCTTGCGAATGATTTTGTCAGATCCCACCACGGAAAACTATCAAGGACCCGATATTGGTACCCAATATCGGTCAGCCATATTTTACCATTCTCCAGAACAAAAGGAAATCGCAGATAAGGTGACGCTAGAGGTTCAAGAGAAACATTACAAAGGCAAACCTATTGTTACTCGAATTGTGCCTGCGACTACATTCTACGATGCAGAGACTTATCATCAGGTAACAATGCGGAATGAGCCGAAAAGATAAAGGAAGGGGGATAGGAAGAATTGGATTTTTAATCATGGATCGATGAACTTTTCTAGTTGTACCTTGAGAAGAATCCAGAGGGTTATGAGGTAATTCAAAGGGAAAATGAGGCATAAAATTAGAAAGATTACTAATCAATTGGATTAACAGTGTCCTACACATTATTTACGATGGTAAACGATTATATTATCATTCCACCGTTTCTTTCTTTATTTCTTTCCATCACTCCCCTCGTCCTGCAAGAACCACACTCGCATCCCAATGCATTCTCTTTCGCCTCTTTTTTTTTTATCTTTGTCAGTTTGTAATTGTTTTTTCTCCTCTATTTCATCCTTTCCCACGTGTTATGCACAGATTGGCCACCTGATACTCGTACTCAGCTTTGCTTCCAAACACACCCACAAAGAGAAACCCACGCTTTCCCCCCCCCCCCCACATCAACCCCTTTTGCCCGGATTCTCGGGGAACATGAAAAAGAATTAAGCTCACAAAAAGCATGATCAGAACCAAGATAGCTTATTCCCCGTAATTCAATCAGTTTGTGGTTGCGCTTGTTTTGTGTGTCTTCTTCGATAAAAAGTTCGATATCTGAAAAGAAGGGAAGGAAAAAGACAGGCTTAATCTTCGCTCATTGGAATCCAATGCACATTCTAGCAATTCTGACGATGTTTGTACAGGGATGCTGCGTGGGGTGCAAATGTATATCCCATTTCGCATTTTCCTTTGGCGATCTAAAGTTTCCCAATCCAACGGGTACCACGGTTACACTAAAGTATGTCGTACCAACAACGGTTCATGCCGCAGCGAAGCCGATACAATGGAACGGTCTAACCATCTTACTTGTTGTTTGGAACACTACATTTTTTCTTTTTTCCTCTATGCTGGGCCCCTCACAGACATATTGCACTCACACACAAAATATATTTTTGTCAGCGTAGTCTTCATTCTCCATTGTGAAACTGTAAATGGGTGGATCCAATTTAACAAAGGACAAAGAATAGTAAAAGGAGACAACCAAAAGAAAAGAAATATAAAAAGTAAAAAAAAGACAAGAAAAAAGATATTTTTAAAGGTTGTCAACCTTTTTGTTTCTTTTCCTTTATTCTTTACTTTCTTAATCCGGATGATTAAAGATTTAGAGAAAAAAAGAAGAAAAATGTAGCAATAGATAGAAAGAAAAAGAAAGTTATATATATTAAAGTTTGAAAGTTTACGACGGACAATGAACAAGCACGCAAAAAAAAAGGAAATTTAAACAAAAAAAAAGATCAAAATCAAAACGTATATTTTGATACTCTAAGGTCTGGTATTCGCACCGCGAGGAGATTGATGGAGCCACATAGAATCATCTGACTTTTGTCGTCGGACGCCCCCTGTAATTGAAGATTCGGCTGAATGGCGAGCAGGAGGAATATAATCCACGGGCATTTCCCAATCTTTGACATCGCCTGGTTGACGTTCATTGACAGGATCAAGACCATGAGGTGGCGAAGGCGAATGATGATGCACAGGAGGGTAGGGCGATGGTTGTTGTTGGTGATGAGGGTGCTGTTGCTGTGGCGACGGTCGCATAGGATCTTCCATCATCATCGGATCGCCCTGGGACACCTTAGGACGCGACATACGACCCATATTGTTATGGTTCTGGTTGTTGGGCGTGGAGACAAGCGTGGCCGTGGAAGGGGTAGAAGACGCAATGGAGTTATGATGATGCATCGCTGCGTCAGGCGGAGGAGGCAATGGACCGAGTTGGAAAGAAGTCGCATTCGAATACTGGGGTTGTGTCATGGGAATCGAAACCGATTTGGAGTATTGGAGATAATCACTCGAGGCCTGAGAAGGTTGAGCCATCAGAGGCGGAGGCGAGGTAGGGTAACCGTCCAAGGTCTTTCCGCCCGAAAGGAAATCATGCGAAGGATTCTGAATACTGTTGCTGGATGCCGCTTGGTTGGGCTTGGGATGGAAAATAAGAATCACGATGAACCAAGTGATGACGGAACACATGTTAACTAAAAAAGAAAACACATGAGTATACGGGGGTTCTTCAGAAGAAAAAAATTCGACCCGAGTCGAGGGGACGAAGACGAGGAGCAGAATAAGAAAGGAGGGAAGAGGAAGGAAAAGGGACAAGGCAAGCCAAAAAAAAAAAAAGATATGCATACACATAGTCTGTTCTCTTTTCCTTTTTCCATCTTCCTACTCTTTTTTTTTTTATAATACTTACTGTTGCAAATCAGGAAATCGGCAGAGAACTTGTGGGCGTTGAGTGTCTTTTTTCCGGTCAAACCATCTGCACTGAGGACAATGAAAGCCATGGCATCGAGGAAGAGGACGACAGTCAAAATAAGGTTCAATTCTTGGAAATAGCGAATCTTATGAGTGATAGATCGTGCATTGTTGGAATCACGGGAATTGGTAAGCAGCTTTTGGAAACGGAAGTGGGAGATAACACCGAGAAGAGAGACAAATAAGAGCTCTAATAAAAAAAAAATGGACAAGTGTTAGCACCCGAAAGCAGCAGAAAAAAAAGGGGGAAAAGAAAGAGAGAGAGGGGAAGGGTCAAGCTGTGTGTATGTGTAGAAGAAAAGGATGCGCGCCGTGGGCTTAAATTTTTCTGGGCTTGGAAGAAGGGGATAGGTAAGGGAGGAAATCGATCGACTTACCAATTCCGTACGCCAACTCGGGCATGATTTCCTTGTAAGTCGGGTCATACACATCCCGAGAAAAGTTATACTGGAGGACGGGGAAAATAATAATACTGACGAATGTCCTGAGAGAAAAAAAAAAAAGGAATTAAGCATGAATAAAGGCTTTGATGTTGGTTTGGTTGCAAAAGTTATCGTATCTTACCAGATGATGTAGAACATGAATTCTTTGCTACTCATGAAACTGGCCTTTGCCACGGAATTAGCAAGGTAATTCCAAAAGCATTGAAGAAGAAGCAAGGTCCCGCTAAGAAAATTTTTTGGATATACCAATGAGTTTTCGTTCTGTTACCATTAAACAAACTAGGTTGCTTACGTTTGCAATGAAAAGCCAATGCACAGACTATAGTCTTTTTGTTTGTATGTGTGTGTGGAAAGGTTACCTTAACCATTCATTGCTGTCAAAACCTTTCTTTTCTGTTTTTACCTGTAGGAATCACAAGACTTTGATCTGCTTCTGTCCACATCATTTCTGGCTTGGTAAATATATGCCCAAAGATGTTGGCATAACCTTCCTCGTATTTAATTTTGCATGACGTTACGTCTAAATTGAGCAATAGCAGTAAAATGTCAGTTTCCTTGTTAACGCCATCGTCAATATCTTTTTTTTCTTTGTTTACCATAAAATAACTGAAATGGTAACATGAATAACACCAGTAAGGTCACTATACTTTTTAGTTCACCTTGCTTGAATCGACTCGGATGCAAGCATTGGAATCCATCCAGCACCCAAACACGGTAGATGTACCATGCGAACAGGTAACTTAGCGATACCATGCGCTCTGAACAAATTGATAACAAAATATCAGTTTGACGGGAACAGAGCAAAACCAAAAAGAGCATTACTTACGCAAGAAACTGAAATCGCTAAGATGGGTCATAATTAGAAGTAAAAGGGAAGATTAAAGATTAAATACGCGAGAAGAAAAGAAGGAAGGAGAAAAAGCAATGAAAGAATGGAAAAGAAGATGCTGAAAGAGGAAGAAAGAAAGAAGAGGAGGAGGAAGAAGAAAAAGAAGAAGAAGAAGAGAAGACGAGGCTAAATGTTAAGTTTAAGAGACGAACAGAAAGAGCATCAGAAAGGAGATCAAGAGGGAAAAAAAAGGCTGAAGGGGAAGAGGAGGGAAAGAGGAGGAACAAAAAAATGACCAATGCATTAGGGAGTTGGGTTCTAGGTCCTGTTTTAGCAGCACGAGGGACTTGAACGTCAAAATAAAAAAGAACATAGATACCATGTAATTTATGTTATTCAGTAAAGCCATAGAGTTGGTAAAAAAAGGCATAAAGGAAAGTATAAAGAAATGGGGGAGAAAATGAATGGAAAAGGGGACAGAAAAAAATTCAGTGAGTGACAGGGAAAAAGTTCAGCGGGAAAAAAAGTGACCAAGTTAATGTGGATCTTCCTAATTCTTATAATACTAACTTGCTTGGCCTTGTGTCTTTGCAAAATCACTACAACTGCTCATTTTTTAATTCATACAGTCGTCTATTCTTTTTTTTTCACTTAGTCCCCTGTTTATCTCGTGCATCCTACTGTAAGAGAGACAAAAAACATTATTCATCTATAAGCTTCATAATAGGAGTGAATACTTTTTTCGTAAGAAATGATAGATGTACGTTTGTGTGGCTTGCATGTTCAGCACGAGCAATGTCTTAATTTTTTTTTTTACTAGTTTAGAGATATGTACACATACATACGCCCTATGTCCGATAAGGATTAGCTCTTTATTCATTATCACTGATAGCTTACTTTTCCAGATATTCTCACTTTATTGTGTCTCTTTTGTTCTTCTCACTGTCATCCTGGGCTAACAGACAAAAAAGAAAGTTAAGGAGACCTAGTGACAAAAAAAATCTATAGAAAATCAGAGTAGGAAAGAGAAAAGGAAAAAAAAGGGGGGTGAGGCTAGCAAGGGTTTTGCATGTTATCGTTATTAGAAGCCAAGTTAAAAAATTAAGGTTAGTATATTTACTTGGTTTTTTTTCTTTTGCGGATTTTCTTAAGGAGAAAGAGAAGCGATACAACTGTTTACTGCTAACGCTGCATTATTTGTCTCTGTTTTCAATCAATGCCCTCCATTTCTTATGCCCTTGAGGAGAAATTGGATTCCTTGCTTTTTCTTTTTGCAAACTATTTTGTTCCTTTTCTATTTCCCTACGACATTGCAAAAATCAATAAGTTAATAGAGTACATGTACTTGGCTGTGTATGTGGAGACATTCAAGAAACACTATTTCTTCTAACTTTTCTCTAGGGGAGCAAAGTCTTTTACTGCATAATTTAATCCTTGGATACAACGAAATAACGGACCATGCTAGGAGCAAAGAAGAAGGGAGAAATGAAAAAAAAAGAAAGAAATAGAAGGGGCCCGGGAGGAGGGGCCGATCCAAACCAAGTGAACAGTAAAAAAAAATAGAGAGAGAGAGCGCGCGCCGATCGATCACATTGAAGGTATAAACAATGCATCGATTCTTCAATATCAGTTTTGCTTACATATATGCGCTTGCTAATCATAGATACTACTGTATCATAGAGATACATTCTTAAACGTTGATTGGTTTGCTAAAACGTGAGGTAATAAATCTTGATTATAATTCTACTTCAGAGATGTGGAAGGCTGAATAGCAAAACTTAGTATGCCATCTAAAGCTCAGTATTGCTGCATAGATTGTTATCTGCCTGTAAGAAAATAAGAAAAGTGCCATGGACTATGGATTGCAGGTCACCGTAAAAGGATCGCGGTTTATCAATTTGACATGCTTTTGCAGTGCATGCATCTTAGCAATTGTCGATCCAACCATAAACCAAAAATTCATCCAGCCCCAACACGTCATAACATGACGCGTTCGACTACTGATATGACGGTGTGTTGCCCCTTCTTTGATCCTTTCTTTTTGAATCTGTTCTTTTTATCATCTTTCATCGCTCGGTGTCCTGACCAACCTCTACCCATCCAATGTATGACAAATCCATCGGGTAGATCAAGGTGCACGGACATGGACCAAATGAATGCTTTGTTTAACCGCATGATTTATAGAATGCCAAATCAAGCTTTCAAGCATGCACTCAGCAAAATAGAAAACGACATGCAATACTTTCCATAAACGTAAAATGCTGCCTTAGCACATCCTAAATTTTTTGATCAATATACTTGAAACAGTTCTCCTTGCATAACAACTAGTGTTATCCATGCCAACAAGCATTAGATAATAAATAACTCTCACTGCTCTTTGGAAAAGCAGAGGCCAATCTATGCTTCTGGACATTCAAGAACGAGGTGAAGCGTCGGGCGATTTCGGATTTAGGGAATGAAGTATAACGAACCGGTAAAATAGGAGGATCTGATCGAAAATGTTTATGTCAAGCGTTTCTTATTTGTTCTGTAGTGAGACACAAGCACAACACTTCCTATTCGGTAGCCTGTCTTGCCTAGCGGGAAGTTCTTTTCTGGTTTTTCTTTTTCCATGGTCTACGCCCATTATAAATTTTAGTGCCACTGGAGCGGCGAGCTTTCGGATTCAATCAATACTATATGGTAAGAGCTCCGTGTTCGGTATTATATGATATTTTCAGAGATCGGGGATTTTATTAGAACTATGTATTCAATCGGAGCAGCGTTGAATAACCTCTTCTTCTTCTTGTTGTTTGCGCTCTGTTGGATAGGAGAGCCCCTTTAGCAGAGGAAGGAACGAAGAAGCTGTCAGTCTTTGAAGATTAAGCGTCAATTTTCTGGGAAATCACATATAAGAAGACGAAGACCTATTTCTTTGGCTGATCTTCCATTTATCTATGTTTCGGATGATTTGCCTTTGATGGCAAATATTTTTCTTTTTCAAGTTGAAATAACAAACAACATGAGGAAACAAAGAATTTCTGATTCCTTCGATCAGTGTTAATATAAACGGACCCGGGATTCCGGATAAAAACAGAAAGAGAAAAGACAGACGGGAAAGGGGCGCAGTGAGAAAGGAAAAGGGAAACTTTTCATTTCATTTTCTATAGTATAAAGTAAAATAATTGAAAAAAAAAAAGAGGGCGTGGGGATGAAGTTTAAAAATTTAATGATGGCTTGGTGATAGTCATAGTGATCATTTGCTATGGAAGTGGAAGTTCAGGGAGATGGTCGATATGGACACTAAGGATTTTGGATTTACAAAAGGAATGTTCTTCTTTTCGAAAGTAGAGAGAGGAGGGTGACCCGGTTCCATTAAACTGCGCTTTGGGTTGTGTTTTGGTGTGACATTGATCGTCAGTTGGTCAAATGTTTCGCTGTGTGAGAAAATCACTAAAAATGGTTGGAATCTGTGGAGCAGTGAATTGTAGGAGAAGAAAAAAAAATATCACAGCTATATTCCAACAGCATTGAAAGTTCTCTTTTTCTCCTCTTCTTCTTTTTCTCTCTTTCTTCATTCTTTGTCTTTGTCTTTCTCTTTCTCTCTCTATCTGTCTCTCTCTCTCTTTCATACCACAATCCAACCTTTCTTTCTCTTTTATATTTCTTCCTTCACTTTCCCCGTGTCTTTGTGATATACATAGAAAAAACGCATATATTCTCTTTGATGGATATCGCTGAGATCATTCAACATTCCGAATCCGCTCTTCATCAACCAAAACGACACCGCTGCAATTGGCCAGGATGTCAAAAAGCTTTCAGTAAATAGCCTATCTAATTTATATCAATCAATCAAAACTTTTTGACCATTTTATTTTTATTTTTATTATTTTGTTCAGGTCGCCCTTCTGATAAAGCGAGACATTACCGTATACATACGAATGACAGGTATTAAAAATGAAAAAAATTCTTTGACGCGTAAAAAAATTAGGCTTCTGGAAATCGTCGGCTTATCAAATTTATCTTCTTTATATAGGCCTTTTCAGTGTCATATTCCAACATGCGGAAAACGGTTTATCCAGGTAAATCGATCAATGCAAGAATGAAAAAAAAAAAAAGGAATACCGAAAGCTTACCAGTATTATTTTAGAAATCTGCTCTGACGGTTCATTTACGAACCCATTCAGGCGAACGGCCTCATCAATGTGAATTTGACGGATGTCAAAAATCATTCAGCGACAGCAGTTCTTTGGCTCGTCACAGGTTCGTTGCTTTATTTAACTTTGATTGTTCCTTAACTTAACTTATATTATCATTATCACAGACGCCTACATACCGGCAATCGACCTTACAAATGTCAATATGTTAATTGCAGAAAAAGGTAAAAAGAAAGAGTAGTCGACCCTATTAAGAAGCAAGATGGCTAACTTCCGTTTTGCACATATATATAAAGTTATACAAAGAAAGCGTTCCTTACACGCCACCGTCGAAAATGTCACGACAACGAATATCAGAAAGAACCAACATCATCACCATCATCATCATCGTCCTTTCAACAACCACCTTCCTTCTTTCCATCACCACCTTCCAGTCTTTGTGGAGGGGATGAAGTTACTACACCCACCACTCCTTCTTTTCCTGCAACATCGAATGAAGATCAATCATCCTATCGTCTTACCCCGCCCATCATGTCGGAGCATCTGTCATAAGCATCTTTTTCTTTTTCCGGTCGCTTACGTTTCCCATGCATCAGCCCTACCAAACGATCATAGTCTGTGAAACATCTCTTTTCTTATTCTACCTATTCTTTTTTTTTTTTCCTTCTGCTATGACACACATACGCAAAACTCAAAACCTTCTTTTTCACACACAAGCGCGTGCGCGCGGTCTTACATACATACTTCCTTTTCCTTTTTTTTTTGTTCGTCTTTGTTTATTCATCTTCTTGTGTAAATTTTTTTATGCCTTGTGTCTGTCTCTGTTTTGTCTTGTTTTTCTTTTTCCATAATTCTTATTATTGTTTTTTTATATTCTTTAACCTCCTTTGGGTCTCTCTATGGTGCTGGACACGCAACACACCGAAAACCAACAGAAAAAAAAGAAACATTACGTATAATGACCGTGCTTTACCTTTGATTACTTATTGTGGTTTTTGTTTGCTTCTCTTTATTTGGTTTGAATCAGGTTCCTTCCTAAACGTTTTTTTTTCTTTTTATTTTGGGTTGGCAGAACAAAAGGAAAAGGAAGGTTCAACCGCAGTGCAACTCCGATACCGTTCGATCATCGGTAGGTTAGCACCGGCAAGATCGTCCTCCCAATGATCCAGGTGTTCTACACTGTGCTACGCAACGTGGTTAGGGTTGCCAAAAAACTCCAAAGGGAAACTTCTCAAGCGAAAAAAAAATTAAAACAAGGTTTTCTCTTTCGTGTCATCCTTTCCTGGGGGGCTCGATCTATTGGATGACACATGCATTTAGGACACATTCGCATTTCCCAAGCCGAAATAAAAAAAAAAAAGAATAGCACAGGAACTGACATTAAAAAACCTAAGAATGAACCCGAGAAACCTTGTTTTTTTTTCTCCACTCCACTCCACTCGGGCGCTGTAAAAACGAAAAAGAAAAAAAAAAGGGAATGGACTATTGATTGGCCAGCAGAAAGCAATTGGTCACTATTTGTAAAATTTCATTCAGTATCAAAGAAAATAAGCAGGAGAATGCTGTTGTTGTCCTCGTTTGCTGACAATCCCATGACGACAAGCAAAGCAGTAATCATAGTAATCAAAATATATAAATCTCAGACTACTTTGTTATTTTACCTTTTTAAATCTGAGAACCCAATTCTGTCAAAGTCATTACGACATGGGACCAATCATTTCTTGTATATAGTTTGTGATCTTTTTTTTTTGTATTCTTTTCTTCTTTGAAGTTCTATGGCTTAAGTTAATTTACTGTTCCTGGAATCTCGATTAAAATATAAAAAAAAAGTATGCCCTATGTGTCACCGAAAGGGCTTGAAAGGGTTCAGAGGCTGGTTTAAAAAAGAATTGGCGTACAATACTATAAAAAATAAGGAGAAAAAAAAAGGGGGAGAATGGGGGACCCGGTTTTGTGACAACATGTTCATGTTCGGTTTTACGTTCTGTGCGTGTGTTGTGTCCTATGCATGGCTGTGATTGTGGTTAATGGGTCACATAATTATTCTTATTATTGTCATTATCATTATTATTTGCAGCATGACATAGCATGACATACACTTCCGGTTATTTGGGTAGAACCGAGATCGGTTGAACTTTGATTCACAACACAAAACATTCCCCCCAAAGTACAATAATAATGGTAATCTTCTTCTCTTGTTAATAGCACACGTAATGGTGAAATACAGTTTTTCTTTTCCTTTTAGGCAAACGGAGCTCAAGTCCCGTAGACATTACTCTATCGTGTCACTGTCCATTTGTAATCCAATCTAAGAGTGTTTCTTTTTCATCTGTAGGTGTCTCAATTCGTATTACAGTAGAGGATATCTATCATCATGAATTCTATAACTTCATACTTTTTTTTTTTACAATGTCGCCAAATAAGCTTTGAGCTTCTCCAATGCACGGCCACGATGAGAAATGGAGTTTTTCACGTCCTTGGGCAGTTCAGCGTAACTAGTAAAGAAGAAGAAATCAAAATTAACACACCACCTTTTCTTTCACTTTCTCCGTTCAACCGAGATTACGTTTGATCAAATCCATCGGGTTGAAACACAGCGTCCCATCCAAAGGCGGCGGAACCACGGGGTGGCACAATTTTACCCTAAAATATTAGCAAAACTTCCCTCATCAGTGACATAGCCTAAACTTTTTCATGTGTTTTCATCAAACTAACCGGTGTAATGCCTTCAAAAACAATGGGCTCATGACCTGGTCCTTCACAGTATGCAAATGTACACAAGGCGTAACCTGTCTTGTCATCAAAGCCAACCAACATTCTGTTTAATCCATCGTGACCAAGGGATTCCATGAACCATTTACTAAAAAGAAGAAAAGCATTAGCCCAGAATTATTTGTTTCGTTAGGTTTACATGTAGGGGCCAGGAAGACCATTCATTGCATTGAAACATAAACATGTGTCTTCAGTGATGCAAGGACCATTGAGCTGCAGGATGAAAAAAAGGGGGAAAAGAAACAATCAGTCATGTTGTTTTCTAGCATGGTTGTGCGTGTGCGTGTGTAAGAGAATTCATGCACAACTTCGTCAATGGTCCACTCGGGGACTGTATGTGATTTAGAGGATACTTTACTCTTTCGGCTGCCAATTTGCATTTTTGTTTAGCAATATCTTGTGATGTTCCCTGGAGTTCAGGAACTAAAAAGGTAAAAAGGAAAGAAGCTTGAGTAACGCGGTCTAGTCTTTGCTTTGGTTCTCCCCCCCCCTCTCTGTTCTCTTTCTTTCTTCAGCCACCGGTAGCCTTGTATTTCCGGGTTTCGCTATTGTCCCCTCTTTCGCCTGCAAGTTTATCCTTTCGGCTACAACAAGAAAAAAAAAATAAACTTACGATCCACATTGTGAGACTCCACATCAATGGTGCCTGCCAGGATCTGTTGAACTTCCGCTAGTTTGTTCTTGTTACCGGTGACAAACACTGCTTTCTAATGTCAATACACATGATCCATTCTCAACTTGATTGCGTCAATCTCATGGCATTCTAACTTGCCTAATTTACGTAACGAGGACATGCTGACAAAAACAAAATGCTAAAGAGGAAAACCGAAAATTTGTTCCGCAGCAAAAGCACGATCCATTTCCAAAGTCCCTTTTTTCTGCTCCGCTTGTTCAGGCAAAGAAGGGAAATTACAAAGACACCAGCCACGTTACTGGCACCGCACAAAGCGTATGACAGTTAAATTTACGTCATTCCTTTTCCCCCTTTCCGTAGCCCTCATCTGATCCCGTGAGACAGGTGAACCAACGTTTTTTACATTTTGTTTGGTTTTTTACACGACATGATGAAAAGTTCAGAGACTCATCAGATAAAAACAAAATCACCTCTACGCCTTGTCAAAATGGCGTCGGGGTTGGAAACTTTACGGCCCGAAAGGGCAATCTTGCTAACGGCATTGTAGCCGTATGGTCAGAAAAAGCGAAAAGGTAAAGATCTCTGCAACACTAAAATAACGTTGACCGATTTCTGTTGTACTGCAGAGGCTGAGAGAGAGCTTTAGATAGGATTTACTTATAATCGTACGTTTTCCTTATCATCTCAACAGATAATCCGGTTTAGGCAAGTAGGACAAGAAGTTGGCACGTAGATCAGATTAGTTCGAAAGATGTATCTGATGGATCTTCTTTTCCAATTTAGCGCATAACCACATAGACAACTGTATACTAGTAGCAAAAACAGAAAGCCATGTATTTTGATGCACAGCATCTATAATAATTGTGTACATGTCATACAATGAACCATAATTAAAAGAGAAAAGAATGTTAGTCATATCTGTCCAGAAACTCGCGGCTAGCATGCCACGGTTGACAAATTTATCACTTCCTTGCCATGCAGCATCCCGTCTGTGAATGTTGCTCAATAGCGAAAAAAAAAAAGCCGCCTTGTACCTAGAATAACTGTCTGAATAAAAAAAAAACTCTGCTTAAGGAAAGTTTAATTTCCATGACTATCCTACCTTGGCTAACAATCTCTCTATTCATGCAAAGAAAAGGTATAGATAGTAAAATGGAAGCCAAGAAAAAGACTAGAAACTCTGTATGAAGCAGGTTATTCAATCATTAAATTACAAGCAAACTGGTTTCTACAATACAGGTTCCCTAGGTATTCTGATTTTTGATAACGAGAGAAAAATATTAACCATATCTATTAATGTTTTTCTTTAAGAGTAAAGGCAAGTATCAGAAATGCAGGAAAATATGCAAGTTTATGCAACAGTGAATCGTTAATAATAGGTATAGGATGATTTTTTGCATTTATTTGCCGTTACCCTTCTGGACTGTTTGAAAGAGAGGAACTCTGTTGGTGTGCATCTTGTACACTAGCCAATGCAGACCCGATCCAGTGCAGGTGAGATAAATCTAGTTATCCATGGTTTAACTCATTTTCCCGTATCAGGTTAGTCAACGGGAATCGTGGAATCGACGATCTTTTTCTTCTTCCAAAAACGAAGACTATGTCAACCGAAAAGATCACCAACGTTTCCCTTCATCCATTGATTCATAGCTTGAATTTGAGTTTGAAGGCCACATTGTGTATCCATTCAGATACTTCAACGGATTTCTTTCGTCTAACTTGATGTTTCCTCTTTACTTTTGAGAGTTTCCCCCTTTTTTGGTCCTTAATATTTTTATGAAACTTTTCCTTACTTCTTCTGCTTTTCTTATTTGTTACTGTGCTTTACGTATCACGGACTAAAATCACGATTATCTGGGAGCATTGTGCAAAGAATCTTCCAAAGGAACTAACAGTAAACATGACAATAATGATAAAATGTTTCTACTCGTACTTCTATGAAGCGGCTAAACAAGCAAAGAATATGAAATCCCTTCTACTACGGAATTTCCCGTCCATATGGATAAAAAGAATAAACTGCGACCACGAAAGAAAACCTGGATATTTCTTTCTCTCCCTGTTCTTTTGGTTTCTGCGTAACCGAGAAACGGATTTCTCCTTACACAGAGTTACATTGCTAGATGGCCATAACGATCATGATGATGACAAAGGTCTTTGTCAGCTTTTCTTGACACGCTAGATCACATGTGCAAAAACTCGCTTCTATTCTAGAAAAGATTAGATCAAATGTATTACCAAAAAAAATTCCTTTTTTTTCACTACTCTGCTTTCCCCCCATCAACTCTTCCGCCTAAGGGTTATCGCTGCTAGATTTCTATATATAACAATAAATAAAAAAGAAAAAAAAAGAACAGGCTGAGACAACGAAACCCAGGTTCTTTCGCGCGAAAAGAAACGGTCGTACAAAGAATAAAAAGTCAGAAACAAAGTAAATAAAAAAGTTCATCCTGATATGTTAGTACCATGTATTGCAATTGTCATGATAGAGTAAAAAGTGCAAGGCAGAGACAGAGTCCGTCTGCTCAGTTAGTACTAGAACCGGGGAAAAGGAAGGTATTTACCCTTTAACATAAACAAAACTAATAGCGCGCATGAACTTAACAGGTTCTTTTCCGTCCGAACCCAGATGAACGGATCCCAATTCATTTGTCTAAAAGGAAAGCAAAAATTTTGGATTGGTTGTACTAAATAATTCCAAAAATGATAATTAAAAAATGTAGACTAAACATAGGATCACTTCCCCTTTGTTTACTCGTAAAATACATGCCAAATGATGACAAGAGGATAAACGGTAATAATATAATAGTAATAATAAAAACAGAGTGTCAGGAGCATGGTGGGACTAATGGAAATAGTTTGTGCCTTGTCATGCAGAAGAAAAAGCGCCCTCTTTCTCTTCCCCTCAAGTTGACGATGACTCATCCTCTTCACTAAATCATCAACAAAAAAAACTTTTCTTTGAAATAGCATCCTTAACTTCCCGTAATGCAAATAGAGAGTTAGAAGACAGTTCTCACTTATGTTATTTTTGTTTCTATACATAGCTATTTAGGCTTTAAGGTAAATTTGTCTGTGCTCTGATCTGGCACGTTACATTTTTCAGCAGTTCGAGTTTCAAAATTTTTGAGTCTAAAGGCTATACCAGAAAAAGAAATGAGTTTGTCATCCTTCTCTTTTTCGCTCTGTTCTCCCATCGCTAAACTCACCTCTTCTGATATCACTGTCGGGGATAACCTTTGCTCCTCAGACATAGGAAGTAACTGGTCGACTCTGTCTTCTAAAGGACAGATATATTCCTTCATAACCCACTCTATCCTTTCCTTGTCCCACAATGTCGTCTAACAGCCACAAAAAAAAAGAAGGTAACTCTAAGCTCCAAACAGAGATTCCGAATTTCGACTTTTTTTTTTCTTTACCTGATTCTTCCCTTTATCTCGGATTAACAAGTAAAGGTAAAAATTGAGTGTCTGGATTTGGACACCAAAGCCTTCCAAAAAGTCGTTGTCCGACGTCTTCCAGCCACTTTCCATACGGAATAATATCGGGAAAAATTTATCGACAATAACACGGCTCGTAAAAACCGAAGGGAGCTGTGAACAAAAGAAAACGTTTATCCATGTTACTATTTTTCTTATTCCGTTGTCGCACTTTGCTTTGACTTCCTTGCATTCCATCTAGGATTACCCCGTTATTATCCTTCTGGTTGTTGAACGCTTCGTCAATTCGGTCCTTGAGTAGCCCAACAGCAGCAGCCCTCATGGTAGGAAAAGGACAGCCCTCAATAAGTTCTGCAAGCGAAAATAAACATGCTTCCTCGTTACAGAAACGTAGAAATTGAGCAATTAATTGATATGTAATCAGCCGTAAATCTGAATCAGGACACATGGTTGCGAAACTAGAGGCTATCTAGCAAAAGAACAAAAAAAGATATTGTCAATTCATCACGCTATGATCCCAGCTTCTCAAAATCTCTCGCTCAACCTGGAAAGCTCGCAAGAAAGGAAATTCTTGCGCACTCGATAGATCTTCTGGAAAAGTCTTCTCAAACGTCTCTAAAGTGATATCGACTTTCACGATGTCGGCCAACAGCAAAAAGATGAGTAGTCCTTTATCAGCATGCGTTGTTTTCTGTGGTCTTAAAACTGTTCATGAGTATAAAAAAGCTCCTCGTTACCCGGTTTTTGGTCTTGTTCTTTTCTGATACATACTCAATCAACAACTTCATAATGGTTCCTAGAGCGTTTCTGCCAATCCACTCGCCGTTCAGTATGACAGCGAGTAAGTTCAGATTCGGCGCTTCGAACGATTCTCGGAAAAGACAGCGATGGTAGATAGACATCGCCAGGATAGAAATAATGCCAAGATCGCTGAGAGGGTATTGTTCATCAGTGACATTAGAAAGGCCCCCGTCCTCATTTGGAAGACGTCCTGTATCAAATGATGTCCCCCCTTAGAAACGAGACGTTAGGGATAGCGAGGGATTAGATAAACTTGCATCACATCGCGCTTATATGTTCTGTATTACCTGTTCTTCTTAGTAGGGCGCCTTTTAATCTGAGAAGTCTATCAAAATTCGCTCCTAAAGTATGAACCAGCCTCTGCCCATTCATCGATGAGGACGAATTCGATTCTTCAGCACATGATAGATACATATCGCAGAACTTACGGTGCATCGGTACACAGTCCGTAGCATGGGCGTACTGGTGCCATTATAGAGATGGAGCATGCGAGTTGCTCGTTTTTCGACCTGATAACTCTTATGATAGCGTTTCTTGTATGCTTTGGACAGGTCCATATCC
This sequence comes from Apophysomyces trapeziformis B9324, assembly GCA_000696975.1. Classification (NCBI taxonomy): domain Eukaryota; kingdom Fungi; phylum Mucoromycota; class Mucoromycetes; order Mucorales; family Mucoraceae; genus Apophysomyces; species Apophysomyces trapeziformis. The sequence continues at coordinate 122,218 of JNDP01000966.1, forward strand.
AAGTTGAGGATGACTTTTTCGAAGACCATAATCAGCAGAAAAATGCAAAGATAGTATTGTCTGATATCGTCAGTGGCGGTTTCCCAATCCACTTTGCCTTCCCATAAGTCGTCTGTGAGGATCTCACTGTTGGCACCAAACTCGATAAAGTCGAGGATGGTATTCACCATGCAATAAACAATCTCATCCCAGCGATTAGGCGATCGATCAGAACAACCCCAAGATGACTTCTCGCTAATTACAAGCTTTATAAACTCCAAATCATATTCGCATCGGCTGGCAGGGTAAAAGAAGTTTTGAGGCACTTTTTTTGCAGGCGCACGTTCCAACGCTTTATCACAGACAATTAATATCCATCGTCATTGACTTGTGTTTAGAGATAATTTACCTTGGCCAGCAAGTCGATGAAACTCAACGTATTCAATGGCTTTGCGGACACATTCCTCCTCGTTTGGGTAATGCGTAGATAGTGTCAAGAAAGAGATTTGTTCGGCTGCCATCACTGTGCTCTCTTTCCAGCTCGTTTGTTCGGCAATACGTTGGATAAGCTCGGAGGATACTCTACGTATTTCTCTGCTCGTGTTTTCATTCCCATGATCCGTTGTTAAAAAAGGCTTGAGCAGCTCAATCATTTGCCAACCAAACATGTCCATGATATAATCCTAGCCCATAAAATGAAAAGAAAAGAAGGTATAAGCTACGCAAAAAAAAAAGGATACATTCCTTGTTAAATGTTACCTCTAGTTTACGATCGTCGTCTGTTTCTTCCAGTGATAAGCTCGGAAGAGTACCGATCACGTCCTCACCTAGCAGCACTTCCGACAACGTACAGATCAAGTTGAGCTGGGAAGTACCATCGTAGTCCTTGGCTTTTCCAAAGATATATTCCAAATGTTCAATAAAATCTACGCATTTATCTGTCTTTGTATTGGAAAAGCCGTTTCTTTTCCTTGCATAGTACGACTATATATGATAAAAACTTTTTGTTAAGAGATTTTTTTTTCTTTCTTTTCACTGAATTCTCGGTTCGCTTACCTCGCGCATTTCACACGCCAGCTTCTCCATGAATGTCACTTCCGGTTCGACATTTGTTTTGAGATCGTTTATGGAGGCAACCAATTGGCATTCCGGGATTAGATTCTCTGAACTCGTGTTGAACACTGTCGAATGTTGTCGTGAAGGATGCATAAGAAAAGGAGAACGAAAAATTTCTGCCAGCGAAAATCTTGTATGACTGGCTTCACCTTCAAACAGCATTCAACGTGGGTTTATGGTTGGAAAGCAATAACCCTATTGCCAACTATAATCGATGGCCTAGAGAATCATATAAATCTCTTTCTTCGTAAAGAAATATTCATCCAATACGATTTACTACTTCTGATTGGCCTGTAAAGCGATTCCTAAATTGAGGATGAATACATACTTCTAAAAAGGCAAGGCATTCTATGGATGTCTTGATATCTTTTCCTGTCTTTCTTTGTGTATGCCATTAGCTGCTCTTTCCATGCCAGTGATTTCTGGTGACATTGCCTCACATGCCGATATTCCTAGTGCACTACCTAATAGGTTACAGATTGCATAAAAAAGCATATTTTCAACACTGTCATGCTTTTCAGTGTCTAAAACGGATATGCTTCACCAATCAATGAAGTGGGCACGAACATTGTAGGGCAATAACTTGAATGTTTGTGGCTAAGAAAGTTTCTTATGCATGAACTCATACTTGGTACGGTAAGACAACCGACATTAAGAGGTCATGCATTTCTTTTGGTAACATCATTCACGAAATACTAGCAGTGCTCATTAATTTTTTTTATTCCGGCCTAATTTACCCCTTAGCCAGATGGCGTTAAAAGTCATTATTTGCTTGAACACAATATCATCGTCGTAACCATCTCCCCCTTTTCTCTCTTTCTCTCTCTTTCTCTTAAATTGATATTTAAGAAAAACATCACACAAACATAAATGTCCGCAAACGCATTGTAACAGAAGATTCGCCAGAAGTCTTATCTGTTGTTTTAAGATTTAGCTTGATTGATACAAAGACGGATTTTTCTTTCCGGTATATCATTCCGTGCAAACACCGCGTTATAGAGTTTAAATATTCCCTTTTTCGCTCGTGCATTCAATGTTGGATCTATTTTTCGCGCTGGTACTCTTTTCCGCCTCTTCCCGTCGTCTCGTTGACATGTACGTGAATCTGGTTGGTCTTTTAGTATATCGTCCGCAAAAGAAAAAATATCGAATGAGCAATCCGTTATTGAGTCATTCTTTAGCTTCATAGTGGTGATATGTGTATAATGAGTGTTCGTTGAGGGAGATATATTACAAAACGTCTCCAGTAACTATGCTATACACTGCACAGCAGCTTTAGCTTGCACCAGCAAACGTAGTCATGATTTGGCGTTCATGACCAAGCTCTCATATAGATACATTGCTTCTTCCATTTCAGCAGCCTCTTGTTGCAGATATTCTTCGTATTCGTGTTCTATATTCGTTTTGCCCCATCCATGTCAGTCATGCATCTCACTGTCAAAATTTTTCACAACTATACCTGCCCAGTCATTGGCAACACTTTCTTCAATATCAAGCAGATTCAACTCGTTTATGCCTTCTGCTTTAATAGCCTCTTCATGCTCGCGTCGAAACTGTTCCCATTCATGCAAAATCATATGAGACATCCACTATGAAGCTATGTTAATGAGAATGATTCACAACTGTGAAAGAAACAAAAGCAAAGAAACGGGGCTTGCCTTATCTTGTCTTCGTTGGTCTATCTTCTCTTGCCGAGCAGATTTCATACGATCAACGCAGCGCTGTTTGAAGCGATCTTTCCATACATTCTGTCGCTCAGCGGCATGCGTTTTAACAGCCGTACGATGGACAGCTGACACGGCTTGCATCGAAGTCAATATTGAACAAAACTTGTCAGACTTCAATGCATGGCTAGTGCCAGCGTTTTTTTTGCAAGTCACTAGAGCCAATCATAATTGGAACCTGAGCCCTCTTCCACGAATCGACTTTGGACGTCTCGCACCATCGTTTCAGGAACTACAACCTACAACAGAAAACAGTGGTATATTTATGCAATAATGGTATAGATTTATGGTAAAGTAAAGGTGATAATTACTTGCTCTGTCACTATTAACTTAATGAACCAGCAGTCTTTATGACCATTTTTTCAGAAACTACGCGCGCCGTGATTCGGGAACAAGAATGGAATTACTATACACGCTAAAAGTTCCCGAGTCACTTTAACAGCTTCTTATATACGTACAGTCTCAGCAGATCGTCATCCTAGACTTTTCTTACTTGAACCCAGGTGTTGGCGTGTTTGCTTATCTTGAACAGGAAATGAAAGCTTAAGGATAGGAGGATCCGATCCGATCAAGTATTAAAGAATCGCTTACGCTCTTTTGAAGCAAACCTTAGCCGATAGAAAAAAGAGATAGTAGTTCAACTTATACGGAGCATTATTACTAACATGTTACCACTGTCTTTTTGTTCTGATATATGCCCAGTAGTTAAACATAATGGTAGCATTGCATTAGTTTACTCCAATAAAGCTCTGATGTTATAAAACATAGACATCGTTGTTATAGTGTAGCCAAGTCACCCGAAGCCATCATTACATATGCGACATCACTATCAGTCCGCCTTTATTTTTGATATTTCCAATATCTGAAATCACCTACAGCGTGATCGACTGAACTACATTCGTATGGTAGAATCACTCAGGTTCTGGTCTGAAAGAAAAAGAGTTAAAGTCAGTGTATGCCAGTGGATTCCATAGGGATACTCTGACTTAAGTTTCCGTAGATGCTGAAGGATGTCAGTGACAGATATATAGGATCATGGCAATAACTATTATATGGCCGAAGTCTTCCCGAAAAAAAAAGCCATTTAAAGCAAGAGCATAGATATTGGCTCACATGAGCAGAATTAAAAACTGACAACAGGACTTGGTTGTTACTATTAGATATCTTTCTGGATAAGCGATTTTCTTACATCAACAAGCATTGTGGGAAAATCTGTGGCACTGACGCGATTTAGATCAAAGCTGGCATAAAAATCAATGCTTCATATGGGCTTTACTGCAAATGTGTTCTTTTTAGTAACAGGGCAAAAGCATAGCCATTAGAGCATATATCAATAACTAGCAGCACATTGGCTTAGGAAGACAAATGGACGAAAAAGCACAAAGATCGCTATTACTTAGTCAATATTTGTTTGTTTTCGTTGACAGCTCCTAACGAGGTTTTGCATTCCCAACCGTTCAATCTAAGCACTATGATGAATGAAAGTAAAACAAGAGCGAAAATCTCTTTAGCATGCATGCACAATGAAGGGAAAAATGGTCATAGTGACTGACGCGCATTTTGCGAGGTTATACAATGTTTCCCTTCACTATTGGTTTTGTAATTGCATAAGCAGGAAGAAAAACAGGAATATAAATATCCCATCAATGGGCTTGCCAGCTTATAATGTTCGTCTAAATCCGAAACACATACAGAGAAAAAAGACAAACATCGGAAGAAATCAAAGCAAACATGGCTAAACAAAGATTCCTTTACATACTAGTCATCAGCGTCTTGACCCTGCTACTTCTTCCTGCTTTGGGTGCTCCTCTTGAAGACGATGCCAGTGGTGTTCAGTACGATATCAATAACCCATCGGAAGACGGCGCTGTTAGCGAACACATTGGTCCTGTCCACGGCGGGCCCACTCATGGAGGGCCTACTCACGACGGACCTCCTCATGGAGGACCTTCTCATGGAGGACCTACTCATGACAACGGACCAGACAATAGTGGTGGACAATGTGGTCAACTTTTGACCTCTTGCAGCTCAAATACTGACTGTTGTGCAGATATCTGTCTTCTTGGACTTTGTCTATAATTGTAACAAAACGAGTTCATAGGATTAAAGCAAGAAGAATGAATATGTTCTTTTCCAAAGACGTTCAGTCAACATTGAGTCTGTAAATTGACAATTAGTCAAGCTGTCGTTAACATGAAGAGCAAGTATGGGTCATGTCAAAGTTTCTAGGCTTGCTGACCGTACGGGTAGCAATAAGAGGCTTTAGTCGTATTATCTCTCTCTCATTTCTGTACTTTTCCTTTTTCTTGACCGGAAGTCATCTTTGCCAACGGAGCATGTTCCTCAACCAGCATAACGCTTTATAGAATTGCTGAAAAGAGGTTTTTTTTGGTTTCCCGTTCGTAAAAAAACCTACCAGATATTCTTAACATACCATAGCGACATAGTGTTGTAAGTTTTCTTCAAGAAACTGAAATCGATTTGATTGAACATGACGTGCGTCATATGATCATCTTCACAGATGAGGATATCACTCGATAGCAGCCGGTTGCAAATCATAAACTCCATGCTGGATATATGCATCACAAAGTTAACATACAGCTAATTTAATCAAAATGTGAAATGGACATATGGTACAACGCCGAGTTAAGAAAAAAGTTCAGATAGAAATTAAAAGATAAGGCTCATCGCATCAAGGTCAAGGAAAAATGCTTTAGATGTTGCAAATGAGCTGTCAGTTCCATTAGTTCTTCTTCGTCCTGTTCACTTTGATACGAAGAAGAAAAAGAATCCCAGTGCAGACGGACGTCGAGTATTTCAAGGTAAGGGTATTTGTGCATAATATAATCGAACCAATGAGGTCCGCATCTCTCGCCTATCAACGTGAAGGAGCGCATGCATGGTGCCGCTATGGTCGGATGTGTATAAGCGACCTCCCCACCGCCATCCTCAGGATGGATCGGATCCAGATAAATGGATTCCAGATAAGGTGCCATTTCATGGAGCTCATCCATCACCTCGAGAACCACTAATGGCTCGTATGGCGTGCCAAAAAGCCGTAAGCATTTAAGGCAAAGAAAAGGGGATAGTTTTTCTGGGAGTAGATGGCATTGTTGTTGCCTAGAGAAGAAGAAGCTTTCAGACCAAGAAAGTTGAAACTGTTCGAGTTGTTTGCCAGATCCCTGTAAGTAGCGGAAAACCTCATCTGAATAATACCAAACGACCGGTATGCGGCGAAGGCGAGGCCAGCTGCCAAAGATGCCGTAATAATCTGGATGTATGATAGGGTGTGCCTCGGTACAATCTGGTTGAAACTGAAAGACTTCTAACAAAGGACAGGCACGCTGCATCTGCCAAAGATCGTGCGGGGTAATAGGGACATTGCTCGCCACCCAAAGCTCGCGAATTTGCTCTATTCTGGATGGGAAGCTTTCCGCCTCAGAGAGAAAAGACAATAGCTGTTCGGTGGTTTGAATAGCCCATCTGGCCCGTTGCAAGATCCTTATGAATGAATTATACCAGCTACGACACACATGTGAGCAAGAGAGAAGGTCCTGCATCCACATCGTAGATGCTATTATGGTTAAGATTTCTGTTGAAAATTCTCCATTCTTTATGGTCATGTAGTAAACGTATGAAATCAGACCACCAGCTCGATGGCACTGTGGGAAATTTTTTTGTTGGCAAATGGACGTCGTGGTGTCTGGCTCGTCCGGTTTGTCATGTTTCGTGCACACATTCGACGAACCAGAAGTGGCTAACCCTCTGTGCTATTCACCTTTTGGATACAGGACTTTTTCTAAAGCACTTCCTTTTCCCTTAATGCTGTATATTAGATATGTTCAAGATCACCAGTTTCAACTCCACCTGGGACAAAGTCATGAGATGCATAGTGGTATCTAGTATGTACGCGAGATGCATTGGTAGATCCTACTCCCTCACATAGATTCCATATGGCTTGGTACAACAATATGCACAAGACAATTGCTATAATAGGACAATTGTCACTACCGTTTGATGGAGAATAAAACACTTTGACATCTTTCGATATGAACGTACGATCAATAAGTTAAAACGGTAATGTAGCAAGCATACGGTTATATATCTCTACAGATCATGTATGCTTATATCTTGCTTGTATCTCCTGAGCAACAATGTACAGCAACCTTCACCTCCACCATGGGAAAGGGAAACGCCAGGATACTTGAGGAACCGGATACCTGAGGATACTCGTTTATAAGCTTAAATGTATTCTCACGTATCCTCGTTTCCTCAGGTATTGTCAAGTATCCTGACATTTCCTACATATTTGGCTTCCTGCGGTATCCTTATGTATCCTTAGACATCTTTAGCTATTCATCCAGTATTATTAGGTATCCTTAGGAATCCATTTTAGGATACTTACATATCCATTTGTATACTGTATATATCTATTCGATATTTAAACACTTTCTGTCATATTATAATATGCATTAGGATTTCAGATCAATATTTGCACTTTATTGTCTTTCGTATTTCACTGCACAGTTCTCTGTTTTGACTAAAATTCTTTGCCGTTTGGAGGACTTTTCTTGACGTCTGGGCGCTTGTCTTCTGCTTCTTAGTGTGCTAGCAGGCTCACTGCTCGATAGCTCTGGTGCGGGCACACTGAACTGAATTGGCAAGTCAGGCAAGTCAGGCAAGTCCGGTAAGCGATCTTTGAAAAAGGATGGTTACAAATCGCAAGGAAGACATACTAGGCTTATCTGACGATTGCTGCGTCGATGTGGGCGTTCCAAAACTTCAGCTTCAGTGCTGACGTGTTGGAATTCGTCAGCAGGAACCTTTACTGGAGTTTCACCGCCAGTAGAAATGCTGGGATTTACTAGTGCTAGAGGGTGCTTTCACGACTGATTCCCAAGCTTTGCATAGCATAAGCCTGGAACAACAGAAAGCCACACATTTATCCAGCGGAATGCCAGCAGGAACAAATCTTTCCTCAAGATACGTATATCTGATGACCTATCAGGTAGGGCTTGAAATGGGCTAACCGGGCAGGTCATAACTGGGCCTATCACAATAAGACGGGCTCATTGGTTGATGGGCCAAATCGGTCGGGCCAAGTTTATGACCCGGAACCCGGCCCACTGAGGCCCACCCGCCAGGCATCTGGTCTGAGATATCAAGAGTGAAAACAAAACAAGAAAAAGTAGACTAATAGAATCAGCGAGATCATGAATACTATTGTCTTTATTAACTAGAAATCTTTCACTCGTTCATACTAAATCATCTGTTAACATTGGATTGAGCGGACTGTATTTTATGACCTCATAATAGATCTAGGATTTGTTTCTAGAACCTGGATTTCCTTAATACAATCTTTGATTGATAGCAGATCATAGAAAATACGGAGAACTACACTGTACAGTATTTTTAATAAGTGATGTCGCAGCCAATGAAAATCAATGTTGTCTCTCTTCCGCTAATTTATCAGAATCAATAGCTCGGAAAAGGAAAACAACACATACACCTATATAAAAAATGCCTCCAGGCGCTATAAACCAAACAGATGATATATCTAACATTCTCAACAATCTGTCCCATGAAGAAATTGATTCCCTTATCTCGAACTTTGAGTCTCACCGAAAGTCATTAAAATGTCCTACTTGCGAGAAAATGGGTACTTTTCGTCGCAATGGCTCCACTAAAACTGAGCCTCCCCAACTTGTTTTCCGTTGTAGTGGTTGTGGTAGTAGCTTCAGAGACAAGACCTTGATGCATATCATACAATCTGCCTTGTCTACTGGAAGACAACTTCAAACACCGACTGATGCCGAAATTTCTAGAGCACAAAACCATACCTACCAATGCCAATCAACCGGATCTGCAACAACTGCTCACCATGGTCGAGAACCTTACAAGAGAACTCGCCTCTGCCAAAGCTGAAATTGCACGTCTGTGTGAAGAGACCAGCCATCTGCAAAACCAACTTTCTCAACAACGCTTCACTCCAGTAGCAACCGATATCTTTGAACAACAGGACCTTTACCTCGGAGATAGAGCCCCGGAAAACCCCTTGGAACCCTCTCCTTGGCATCAACCCCAAAGACTTCAGCAACTTAAGAATCAATTGCTTACCCAACGACAACAACGGCGCCAGCAACGACAGGAAGCAGCTGCACGATTTTTGCAACCACCCTCCACTACCCAAGGATTCAAATACATCTACCTGCCAACCAAAGCCAGAGTACCAGTCGGACAAATCCGTTCCCGTTTACGAAAACTGAACATTAACAATAACCGTATACTAGACATCCACTACCCGGATCGTAACATTGTAGCCTTGCTAATCCACAACGATTATGAACACGAGCTCCGAGAACAACTACAACGCTTCAGAATAACCATAAAAGAGGACTTTAATCCATGCGATCCAAAAACCCTTCGGGATCCCAAATACTCCACTCTTGACGAAACCAAACGAGCTGATTACGCTTTCATGCATCACTGTGACCGTATCGAGCGAGCCTACATCACATCCGGGCTCCAGTCAAGTACGCCGTTGCCCGATAGTTTTTCTCCCAAGGTTGGATCAGCAAGCAGCTTCTCCAAGAAAGCCTACCTTCAAAACAGATTAGCGTACAACGACAAGCAGATATATTCACTCCTGACGACGACCAGATGAGCGCCATAGATGAACCAGACAGCCAACAAATAAACACCGCTACCACTCACGATAATGCACCCATGGATGACGATACCCCATCCTTATGAACAACATCACAATTACACTATTTAACGCCACAGGCTTGCCCAAACAAGCCATCTCGCCTCTACTCAATTTCGCCCAATCTTCCTCAGTTCTCCTCGTTACTGAGACCTGGCTACTATCACCTCACCGATACCCTACCCACTGGAAGCAATTCCATACCTATGGAATTAAAACCCAACCCCTAGCTACGAAAGGACACCAAGGAATCTGTCTTCTTGTCAACCCGACCTTCCATACCATGTACACCACCTAACAAATGAGAACACACCACTAGCTCAGTATACCCTCTCGTTTACTATAGCAGATACCCTTGTACACTGCGTATATTTCCACCACACCTCGACAACAACACCGTTGCAGAGATTCTACAATTACTCCCACCGACAACTCCGCAGGTTAGACGAACTATCTTACGTGGCGATTTCAATGCACGGATGAGGTCCTACACAGGCGACAGTTGCACCAACGCTAGAGGAACCTTAATACACAAATGGATAGAAGAACAAAACCTGGTCTTATGGAATCGACGCCTTGCATACGGTAGTCCCACTTACGTAGCGCATCAAGGCACTAGCATTATAGACCTGTTCATTAGCGATGCTGTACTAAATAACCCTTCAATAGTTATTCGTACTGACATGGCATTGAACTCGGATCATAAAATGATTTCATTGTCCTATCATTCAAGCGTACCAATACCACAACAGACACCATAGCCACGTATTAATTGGAAAATTGAAAAGTTATGCGATCAAACGACATACAAACAATACGTCCAGTGCTTCCAGAAAGCCTCACCAAATATACTGTTGCCCATGACACGTGTTACTACTCGAATCCATGATCAGCAAACAGCAAAGGAGCACATTGAGCAGTTTAACAACGCCATTTGTGAAACGATATACAGGTCCCTCGATTCTTCATGTGGACGACGAGGTCCACCGACGGATCCGACGCAACACTTCTGGACGAAAGAAATGAAAAAATGCTTATGAGCATAAGGAATGCTGCTACAGAAAACGGCGTAAAGCACAAGGCTTGACAAATTGCATTACTGGTTACAACTCCAACAAGCACGTGCAATACTTAGACGTTTGATCCATCAACGACGTAAGGAAAACTGGAACAGATTCTGTGACCAAATGGCAACCGGCGAGTACACTAAAGCTATAGCGAGACTCAGCCGTATCCGAAAGAACCGCACCTTGAATCCAACATTTTCTACACCAGAAGGACCACAACACGCTGCCAACTTAATGGCCTCATATTTCGAGAGTGTATATGCTGGAAAACTACTCAAGGACATACCAAGACCCAGCATTGATGTACCTGCTTTACCGTCCAAGGCAGAATGCCCAATCACCTTGGAACATATCCAGGAAACTATCCGAACCTTACAACAAAGAAAGCCCCAGGGATAGATCATATTCGAAACGAGATGCTACAGCCTATCGGAAAATTCTTAGCCCCACTGCTACTCTCGCTCTTCCGATTATGTTGGTCATGGTCTTATACTCCACAAACATGGCGCATTGCTCAAGTCATCCCTATATATAAAAAAGGCTCGCCTTCCGATCCCGGTAACTATAGGCCCATTAGTCTGACATCCATATTCCGAAAAATTTTAGAACGATGTATCCAACAGCCACTACAAGATGCTGCACCTCCCCTTGATGTGGCGCAAGGTGGTTTTCGTATATCCCCTGGCGCACTAGATCAAGCCTTCTGTCTATCCGAAATCTGTCACATCCTACGCACCACATATAAGGTCACACCAGTCTTAGCTTTCCTAGATATCAAATCAGCCTACGACACTGTCGATCGTGTCCCCATCTGAAGTATCCTACAGAAACATCTCTCAACTCCCCTCCTGAGTCTACACTGTAACCTTTTTGATGACGTTTTAATTGAAGTACTACTCTCAAACGCGACATCTCGCCGTTTCTGTCCTCGTACAGGTGTTCTACAAGGCTCCATTCTTTCACGATACCTTTATTAGGTGTACATCAATTAACTTCCTCAACTACTCCGTACCCAGGAGATAACGCACGAGATGGACTCGGTTACCCTTGCAGCCAAGATCAATTGCCTACTCTATGCCGACGACGTGATCTTAATTGCAGAACAACACAAGATGGAAGAATTGTTGCGAAAATGCGAAATGCACAGCCTACAAATAGGATACCGATGGAATCCATCCAAATGTGTAGTGCTCGACAATCACCCTCAAGCCTTAGAATAAAAGCTATACGATCAAACACTACCTCATCAACCATATTTTGCATACCTCGGAGTACCATTCCCACCAGGAGGATATCTCAGCCCACAAGATCTTGTCGACAGCAGTATACCCGAGCCCTCGCTACGATGAACACTCTTAATGCAATTGGAGTTAATCCGTCCGGTTTCTCCAGACTATTATCGACACGATTTTACGCGCAGATAGTCCGCCCTCAATTAGAATATGGTCTCGCTATCAACAAATTCAACGTTTCACAGCTCAGAGCCCTTGAAGGAGTACAGAATGCTTGTATTTGCAAAATCTATGGCGCCCATAGCAAAACATCCGCCCAAGTAATGCTTCACTTTTCCAAGCTACCCACAATAGCAGAACGAATAAGCATCCTCCAAGCCCAGTTTCTTTTCCGATCCTTGTCGTGGCCTCCGGACACGTTAATATCCCGTCTGCTACCTCACATAAGACAAACACGTGGCCACCAATGGTACATGCCATCAAAAACAGCTCTATGGCAAATGCTACCATCAGATACAACAAACGTCCGATACAGTGACTTCAAGACTATCAAGAGGCGATTCCTGCAGGAAAATTTGAACAAAAGGCTGAAAAGTACGAATTCCAAGCTCTTGTCCAGTTGCCGTCCAAAAATATCTGTTGATCTTATCCTCTGGCTACCGATGACCCACCAAGAAAGAAACCGCTGTATAAGATGGCGCCTTGGATGGCTACCAGGTGGTACTCCCAAACCATGCCCAAGGCACCCGACGCAGACCCTATCCCGGCGACACGCTATTACCTGTCTAGCTATGCACCGACGGCTTTATACGCCAAGGTCTATTGCAGATCCCCTATCATTTCTTCTAAACATGCTGCCAATACGCCCATCGCTTTCTAAAAGTACTGCTCTCTCATGGACCCATCGTTGGCCAGTAATGTGCTCGCTTTTACACGAACTGGACCAATTACACCATTATACATTGATCCCAACTGACAGGCCTCTTGGCCAAAGCCTTGTCACTTGGCTTAAGCATTTATTCTGATTTACATAGCTTTTTGACACATACCTTTCCTTAATTTTCCCTTCTACCTTTTTTACCCTTGTCCCGAAAGGGGTTTTTTTGTCTACTGTTATGCTTCCTCAAGGATTGATCTGGTCCAGGCGGACACTTGTATTACTTTGCACCCAACAGGACATGTAAATAAAATCAATGCTTAATCCTGAAAATCAATGTCGCATAGGTCAGCAAGGAATTTCTTAGCACACTAAAAATCGTCTACCCATTGTTGCCATAGATCGTTCGCCATTGCTGCAAGATATAGTAGTTTCCGTTTGAAAATGTAGACATTGAGATAGCGATATGTAGCTTTTAGACTCTGCGATGCAGGTTTGCCAAACACATTGTAGTTTTGAAACAGTCGATGTCATTTTTTTGGACCTTGATGTAACTAATGGCAACAGAACGTAAAGTGGAGCATGTGCCTGGAGGTTGGCATAAAGCTTCTTCCGCGACACAGAAAGACAATAGCCACAAAGAATTTGATACGGTCGGTAAGCCGAGGATGCTAAGAAGGGTTATATAAACATGTCAGATCTATTAGATGGGTAAGATCGACTCGCCTGGATTGAGTAACTGGAGTACTCGATATATGCAACAACCCCATGTCGAGAAGGTGCTGAATCCAAGGCCTCACTAGCATGCCAAAAAGGAGGGAATACCAAAAAGAGGAACCAAAGTAGCATGATATTCCCCGGATCAAAGTATCAGTAATCAAGGCAATCACGGGATCCAATATTGGATTTTTCCTAATGATTGGCGCTTAGCATTTCTCGTCTTAGCATGCAACAAATTTCCATTTAGCACTTGGTGAATATCAGCTTGGCCGAAGATGTATTTTCCGTAGCGTCTTCTGTAGAAGCTGAAACTAGTTTTATTGGTGGAAACATATTTGACATATACTTTCGGTTGCCACCCTAATTACAAGAACAATGAGTTAGCCTTTTTTATTGATGCTGCAGGATGAGAATATTGGACTAAAAGTTGCTAAAACGTACAGTGTGGTGGTATAAAGGAGAAATGAGCGTGGAAGATTTTCCCGGCGAAAACAATTAATTACTATCATAGTCTTCCTCAGCGTCATCACCATCGTCATTTTCAATGATGTCATTATCAATCAATCTGCCATGAGCTTTTTTGGTAGGTGTCAAGTAAATGTTTGGTGATCCGGGAATACCGGCATCATCAGACCCGCAGATGTTGGCGAAATGTGCGGCTTGCTTTTGACTTCGGATGGCCGGGAGAACAATATCCTTGAGATTGCAGTGGTGTTGTCGCCAAGCATACAACCGGTCCAGCGTATCAATGAATGAAGGTAGCTCGTCGAGATATGTAGGTATTACAAGCGTTGAAAGACGGCGAGAGACATACACATCTTCGATGCGTTTCACCGCAAACATATACCCCATCGGGCCGGTGAAGTCCATACCAACGGTATATACATTATCCGTGAGATTATCGTCAATGGGAAGACTCAGCAGATAGGAAAGGATGGCCTTATTTATCCTAATGTTCTTGGCCTGCTGGATCAGCGACTTTCACGGTGTTACTTTGAGTCTCTTCCGTTCGCTCGTAGATAGTTCCTCATTCTGAGCGGAAAGAATCAGATCGATCCGGCGCCCAAATCCTTTGTTCAACGGAATGTTCGAACCAAAAACCCTTTTATGCATTTTTGCGATCGATTTGGAGGCTTTGCACGTCGTCTCCCCATCGAAGATTTGCAGCCTGCTACCGTTTAGAACCTCATCAAGTATTTTCGTACACTTCCTGTAGCAAGTGAGGTCACTACTGTCGTTGTCATTAGGGAAGGCGGCGGGGTCGGTCAGGCAAGCCTTGGCCACAATTTCAAGGATATCCAATAATTGCAAGCACTGGGTGTCGTCATATTTCAGTAGAGCCACCCTTTCCTCGGCAATCGCGATCCGCAAAAGCTTCGTATCAAGTTTCTTCTACATAGGCGCAGCTTTGGCTACTGACTCAAGGTACAATTGCTTTGCCTCTTTAGCTGATAACGACTGACATTCTACAGCGTTTTGGTACATCTACTTCATGTCCGGTAGGATATCCGTGCCCAAGGCAATCATTTTACCATAAAGTTCCCTGACCGCTGGGGCCATGCCATGGCCGAGGTTAATTTCTTGTACTTTTGCAACTCGCTCCCAGAAGCTGCTATTGGTAATATGATGCTTCTACACCACTGCCCATTCATCATATCCGCTCTATCGTTGGCTGCAGTTTTTAAATGACTTGACTATGCATGCCCGAGAAGATTACCATTGACTGTAGCCATGTTGAAGAAAATGCAATTCGCAGCATTTATCCACAGGCTACTATTCAATGGTGTCTTTTACATGTAGCTCGGGCTTGCATGGACAATATTCGAAGAAAGATAAAACTTGAAAGTACTGAGGAAAATCGCAAAGTACATACGGAATTGATGCGTGCGGTACATACGTGCGTGCATCTATTGTCGATTGCGTCGCACATTCAAAAACCTCGCTTGATGGCGATATTATTGAGTATCTCTTTCGTTTATGAATAAAATTTTGTTATTCACATTTTTATCCATTCGTCTTGCAGTTTTTTGTATTGTTTGTCAGAGAGCTTGCGAGCATATCACACGTTCATTCGTTTCATAATGAGATATAGTATCATAATCGTTCTCTCTTCTTTGTGCTTAGTGATACAGTAGTGAAATATGTACATTAAAAAAATCACCTTTCAGGCTAATCTCACTCTTCCACCACCCGTCAGGTTTTTTGTTGTTGTTGTTGGTCTGGTTATTTCTTACCTTGTTCTTATGGCTGAATTGTTGGACTTTGATGAAGTTGTCAGCAGCCATTTACATGGGCACTTTGTTTCGATAGTTATCTCTATAAGTATACTGTATGTATCCCAAAACAGAAATCACGAACAGATCAAGAAAAATCGTTATCGTTTTATTCCCCCACACATATGAAATGAGTGTGTATGACTGCGAACATCTTGACGTTGGAAGCCTTCAAATGCAGGACACCAACATATTAAGCATCTAATAGGTTTTTATCTTTTTTCATCTGCACAACTGTGCACCGCATATGCAGAAAATGTTGTGAAATTAAACTGTTTGCTGTATGAAACAAATTTCTCTATGCTTATTTGTTGAGTTTTTGACTTACATCATTTTGATCTCAAAACCTATAGTTACAGGTTCAGAAGTGGTAAGAAACCTGTTTCCAGGGATACTTTGTTTCATCAGTCGCAGTTTTTTTCTTCTGTTTGCCCCTTCCCATTGTTCATCCGGAACATAACCCCATCGAAGTAACCACTCAAAAACATTAGTGAACCCAGATTTTGCTTACAGCTCTTCTGATTGGTAAAGGTTAATTTCCGAGCTTTCCGGAGCCAAAAGCTTTAATACTTTGTTTGAGAGGTGGAGCATGTCATAAGTTCCGGATATGATTCATCTTGTTACTCCAAATAAGAGAAATCAACCTATAGACAAAATGGTATCTTTCGCTTTTTCCTTATCCTCTTTCAGCAAAGAAGACAGGGAACCCTTATTATATTATGTAAAGAGTTTAACGTTTTGTTGTCCAACGCTGTCGTAACGTAACAGAAACCGCCTATTTGTTTAGACGTAGCTTATGTAAGAAGGGCATAACCATTTATGGGATTTTTTTCACTGCCAGCGTGCAAAATGACGTTTTGATGGATCTAGGAAAGTATAAAAAGAGGGATCTTCTTATCGATAGTTTCGCTGTCCATCGTTTTCATTTTCTACTTTATCACATTCAAATGGCACCTTACGTTGAATCCGATCCTGCAATCTCGCTTCCTTCGGAGGCATTTACATGGGAAGAAGTTCACCATTATGTTTGTAAGTTTCCGCTATCTATTGCCTTGGCCCCCAGTTGTTATTGCCCCTTCATACTAACCCTTTTTTCTTGGATTCCATAGCAACTAACCAGATAAAAAAGATTCATCGCAGTCAAAGCGTTCAGAAAGTCTATAACCAATGGATGAAGGACACATTGGATAAATACGGATCGATCGAAACCTACCTGTTAAAAGAGAAGTTACATTTTCCAACGGATGATTCCTCTATCGATCGCCCTCCTGTGATTCTCCTGCCAAATGACTTTCCTTATGCTGTCGAGCCAGGAATCAGTCACCTGTTGATGTGGTCTCAGACACCACTAAACCGGGAGTATATCCAAGAAATTCTTTTGTCCCGCTTTGGCAGGGCTTATGAATGGGTATACTGGGTCAATCCTGTCGAGATCCAGAGTGTGCGACGACTACCCCACGTTCACGTTTTCCTACGCCGCCGTCTTAGCCGTGAGCAGAGAAGTAGTGTTACCAATTGATATGTATATCCCCTTGCCTTTCTTTTTCTTTTCCCATTATTTCCACTTTTGTACAATTTTCATTTAGCATCCATGTTTAGAAACTTGCGACCTACAACATTCTTATTTTTCACTTTGTTTAACGATCTATCTCTTCGTACATCGCTCACTTGCCAGCAAACTTGTCATACTTACTTTTCTCTTTAATTAAAAAGGTTGGCACCTTTCGTTGATATAATCTTGATATGTTGGTCAAATGAAATACATCTGATAGTAGGGTTTTGGGGAGAGGCGTTTGGTCATCATTGGGTCTGGTCACACAACCGGCATATTGACGCGGAGCCGCGGAGGCGAAAGTCCTCTGTACGTTTGTGAAAGACATTGAGCACTTTTTTTTGTTTCTCAATATATTCTTTCTGTTTGGTGAACTTAATTCATCTCACCGATGCGTTTCTTGCCTCACTCTTCCACATTTTGTTTCTCTTTTTAATCAATACCAAGAATAAAAAAGGAAAGGAAAGAAAACAATCAAGAAAAGATAAATAAATAGAAAAACTGGTAACGTGAACGTTTAACAAGAAAAACAAAGGGGGGGGAATGGTAGAAAGGGATTTATGAACGGTGTTACAACAAAAAGAAATCTTGTACAAGGTAAATTTTTTCCTGCCCAAAGGGCTGACAAAGAGAAAAAGTATGGGATGGGTATCATGCAAAATAGAAAAGGGGAGGGATCAAGCAGAAAAGAACAGGTGAGCGCAACAGAATAGCCTCACTCAGACAAAATATGCATTCGCGACAGACACATTTTAGATCTGAAGATGAACTATATGTCATGAGGAAGGCGGAAGATCCGGGAAGAGTTCGATAGCAGGAGAACAAGGTGGAGTAGTTATATCCTGCTGCTCAGGAGACCATAAATAAAAATCATTTGCATTTGGCGATTGCATGGTAGGAGAAGATGGAGGAGACAATTGGTCCGATTGTCTGATAGATTCCAAAAATAAAAGAGCATCTTCTAAAGCGGTGGACGGTGTTGCTGGTGGTGGTTGAGTTGACTGATCAGTAGTAGTAGCAGTAGCCATAGGTGGAGGGCGTCCGGCAGGTGAAGAGGATGACTGATAACGGGATGTTGGTTCATGATCGTCCGATTTATTATGTTTACATTTTGGTGGAGAAGGAAGTGAAATGGAAATGAAATGCTTATTGTTGTCGCTGTTGTTCATGATCGTTTTGTAATTTTTTTTTCTTCTCTTTCTTTTACTTTTTCTACTATGATTGCTGATGTAGAGATAGAATGATTTTCTTTTAATTGAATACAGAGAGAAGAAGACGAAAGGCTCCGTTCGCGATGAAAAGGTGAGTCGTTCCAACACGGCTTGTCCACAAGAGGAAGGAAGAGAAAGAGAAAGAGAGAGAGAAAGAGAGAAGGAGAGGAGAGGGAATGGGGAAGGAGAACATCCAAAAAAATGAAAAAAGTGCTGCGCCTAAAAACAGACTGCTTTTTTTCTCGTTTCCCTTGGTTGTAGATCTGACGCCACTTTTCCATGACAACGAAGTCCCTTACTTTCCGCGGAAAAATACAGTGAGCTCTCAGTCTACGGCACTGGGTCGTTCCTGCTTGCCGTTTTTGGGTCCGCTTATTTTTAATTGCTCTCCCTTTTCCTCCCTTAGTTTTACTTCTTTTTCATGACCACGACCTCGTCCGTCAGGTAACACCAATGTCCTACCCACATCTTTATCTTTGACAACGTCTTTTTTTTTCTTTCTTTAAAATAAAAGAGTTGCTGTACGTGTCAGACCCCTGACAGACATTGAAAAACAACAGCGCTGCAGCAGTCTTGTGGCCTTTGTACCGAATCAACCGCAAATCATTGTTGGCCAAGACCGTTCTTTTACATTTGACTACGTTTATCCACCTTCAACCCAACAAAACGATGTCTACGAAACATCCGTAGCTCCGCTGCTGAACAAATTTTTGGAAGGGTGATTTGAATTCAATTTTATGCATTTTTCCATCTAACGAAGTTAACTTTCTTTAGTTACAACTCGACCATCCTTGCCTATGGGTAGTAAACAACACATTCTTTGTGGGACATACAATATCTCAAAAAATTCTAATCTTGCGTTATCTTCCCAGTCAGACAGGTAGTGGCAAGACGTACAGCATGGGCATCGGTTTAGACTCGGCGCTGAATGCACTAAACGAAGGAATTGTTCCACGTTTTATTGGTGCATTATTCGAAAGATTGGCTGCGCTACAAGATGACGGCCATTCATGCCAAGTTAGCGTGTCATTTTTAGAATTATACAATGAAGATTTGGTTGACCTCCTTTGTCCTACGAAGCGAGAAGGTTTTAACCTCTCTATACGTGAAGATAGCCATGGAAACATATGCTGGTCAGGCGTAAAAGAAGAAGTTGTAAAGTCCCCACAAGAATTATTAGGGTAATACAATGTCTTTTTGTTTCTACTGGAAAATGACGCTTTGGATATTAGGTACCTTCAGAAAGGATCTATCGCACGAACGACTGCTTCCACCGACATGAACCACACTTCATCTCGGTCACATGCCATTTTTTCAATTCAGCTCAAACAGACTATACAGAAAAACGTAAAAAGCGAGGTTGAAGAGGATGAACACACACACAAATCGTTGCTAGATGCTTGTTCAACCCTTAGCCCAACGGTATCTTCATCTGCATGCAAGATGCTTGTTTCCAAATTCCACTTCGTCGACTTGGCAGGATCGGAAAGGGTAACTCGCTCCGTTTCCCATGGTGACACCCGGTTTAATGACCGCCCTTAGCTTAAAAGAACGAATGCCATCGGTGATCGAGCTAGAGAAGGGATTTCGATTAATTCTGGTTTATTAGCACTTGGCAATGTGATATCCGCCCTGGGTGATGAATCCCGCCGAGCCTCCCATATCCCTTATCGTGATTCTAAGCTAACACGGCTCCTGCAGGATAGTCTCGGCGGTAATAGTCAGACACTTATGCTTGCCTGCGTTTCGCCTGCCGACAGTAACGTGACAGAGACACTCAATACCCTCAAGTATGCCAATCGAGCGCGCAATATTCGGAATCGTGTTACTATCAATCAAGAACAAGGTGAAACTGACCGACTTAAATCGCACATTGCAAAGCTCAAGGAGGAATTGAAAAGCAGCAATGAGTATCTGACAGCAGTGAATGACGAAATGGATAGCCTGAAAATGCAAGTCGAGCAACTCAAATCCAGTAATGCCTCCCTGAGGGAAGATCTTGCTAAAACCAAATATGAACGTGATATTCTCCGCTGTCAGACGTTGTCTGCCGAGGGAGATGGTGCACCATCCGACCAAGTGCATGCGTTAGTGGCGGAGTATGCTCGTACAATAGAAACGCTTCGATACCAATTAAACCAGGCAACCGAGAAAAGACGTACTTATCAAATGGAAGAGGATAACTCTCCTCTCACCAACACCACCACCGCCAATACTACGCCAACACCCACTGGGGCGGACCGCAAAAAGAAGCGATATAGCTACCGTTTTGGGAATAAGAGAGCTCAGCGGATTCGTCGAAGGCAAAGCCAATGTTCTGTGAGTCCGAAATTTGATGTACGACACAAAGAAAGAGATTGTCGAACAGTCTCACAATGGAAAGCAACGCTTCATGAAGAGGAGAAATGGTTTCAAAGTATTCAGGTAAAAGCAGTGTCATATCCGTCAACCTGAGGAATGTCTTAGTTTTCTATCCCAGTTAAATGATCAATATGAAGGAGACGAAAAGGATGGTGATGTTATCTCTTGCACGGAAGAGGAAAATGAACAGGTGAGTTAATCGCAAACAAAAGAGAACCCATAAGCACGTTTGAGCGAACCTTACAAGCAAGGAGAAAAATTACTGACGCTTCACTATCGTTATAGAAAGATGATTCCATTCTCCACACGGTACTGGCGAAATATCGTCGAAGTCTAGGTAGCAAGCAGCAATTACTACATCAACTTGAACAGTCCGAGTCTAAATGCGCAGAGTTGGATCAGCAGTTGGCTCATTTAACAGCGAGTGCTCAGCGGATTGCAAGCCAGAATAAGGAGGAACTGGAACATATCCATGAACAATACGAAGCAAGGCAGAAGAAGCAGTGGACGGAGCTAAAGGCCTTGCGCAAGAAACATGCTCAGCTACTGAACAGCACCAGTTCGACGCAGACGCAGCATGAAGCAACTCTAAAAAGTCTCAATCAACGTCTGGAAGAGATGAAGCATGAGAAGAAGAAAATGATGAAGCGTATGAAACAAGAGTCCGAACGTGCACGCGAGCGCTGTGGCGATCATGAACGAGAAATCCAACGATTACGCCAAGAGGCCCAAGGCAGAAAACGAAAGGATCGCGAATCGTCTTGCTCAACCAGCATCAGATCATCGTCTGTCAAACGGACAACAGTAACCGGAGATATGGCGGCGCTCAACAGCCAAATGAAACAGGTAGCCACGATGTTAAAGAAAGCCTTAGCGCAGAAAACAGTGGATCGTGCTTTACTGGCAAAGGCAATTGCTTGTGCCAGTGTCAGTGTCTGTGTTCAACAAAACTCTAAGTTAGCCGCAAACCCTACGGCTTCTCTTTCGGCCAACGTGAGAAAGACCGTGCTTGACAGAAAGCGTTTAATTCACAAGTAAGATCAACAGCCAACCAAATGATAATATGCTCATTCTGTTTCGGGTCTTTTTTTTTGTGAAAAGGGCCATTGCCGTAAGTGTAGAGGGTAGGATGCCGAGCAAGAAATCATTGATCGATCTAGCACGCAGGGTATGTAAAGCAGTGACATACATATCCTGTTTTGTAACTGGATCCAAAAAAAAAAAAAATAGCGCGACCGACTTTTGCACGAGCAAAATGAGCTTCTGGCTGAAAGACAGGCAGTCCTTCAGGCTGACGCTGCCGAAAATTCCATTTGTGATCCATCCATACCGCAATACATGGATGAACGTATTGATACCATCACTGCCCATCTAGATCTTCTGAACCATCAGTATGAACAACTCCGTGCGAAATGCAACAGCAATAATGAAGATAACCAAGAAAATAATGATAGCGCTGCAGACAATGGCGACTCTGCACCTTCTCTTAATGACCGGAGCAGCAGCAATGGTGATGAGATGGCTTATTCTTTGCTGCAAAGCTTGGGCCCAACGGAGACCCGTTTAGTAGCCGAGGCGTTGATTCAGGATCTGATTCGTTTGAAAATTGAACAACAAACGACCCAGGTGATCCTTCGCAATATCGACAAGGCTTTGATGTTGTCTCAGCATGTGTTGGTACAAATGCGACGAGCAGCCCAAGCTAGGATCACAAACAGTGGTACGGAAGGCCTTGAGCTTTTTGACACATTGTATATCCGAGCCATGCACGGTCCTGTCAAGGTCATGCATGGCCTCATGCTTTTGGTCAATCCTCCTGAACCGCTGACCAGCACCAATACGGATGGATCGACAAGGAAATCAGCACAACAACACAGGACAAGTACAGGAACTTACCGTTCTTCTGTCCCAGTCCCGATTAAACAACTCCAGCGAAGTTAGAAAAAACGAAAGCAACTATTATTTTGTTTATCCACTCCTCCTATTTAGCACTTTTTCATTTTTATCCATCAGGACAAGGATTCATGATTCCAAAAACAGAAAAAGGTCAAAGCTTTATCCCTATTTCACACTCAGACATGCAGTATTGAGTTACACAACAGTTCCAGTAACCATGGCTACAGTGACACAAGATGTTGCACCGTCTTTTTTGCGGATGCATCTTCTTTTTTTTCTTATACAGTGATGAGAAAGATCTTTGATAGGGATTCATTCTCCTCCGTCCGTCAAAGTCAGTGTCCATATCATTGTGAACCTTTGCTTCTGGGATTTTGGTCTTTTCGTGTTGCCTCATTTCCAAAGTATCAAGGCAAGCAAACAGAAAGAACCTATGAAAAGAATAAGAACGCTTTTCTTTATGTTATACTATGTAATTGCTGAGATTGTTGGTGTTGGTAAAAAGGGTTCTTGATATTCTATATTCCAATGGCGTGGAATTGGATTCTACCGAGGATTGCTTTCTTTTTATGGGAGGAAGTTTCTCGGGTTTTTGCAACTGCATAATATGATCATTCCATTTCCTCTTTTTCAATGGGACAGGGCAGGAAAGGCGGGACATGAACACACCTGTCCGCTTATCAAGCATTCGAAAAACAAAGCAAGCGGAATCCATTGGATATAAACAGCAAAACCTCTCCATTGCTGTATTTGCTTCGGAACAAAGATAACGAACCAAAAGATCGTCCTCCAAGCCACTGGTTCCTTAAAACTTTGTTGTAAGAGCTGGGTGTCTCATCGTTTCCTGAGTCATCAGAAAGCTGTCTTCTATCTCGTCTCTCTTTTCATGGGCAGCCATGGCTTCATCCTACTGGACCAACTTGTTCGATCCAAAGCCAGTGGTGAAGAATGACCCACGCCATTTGCCTACATGGCGTAAACGTTTGTTGCTTGGTCTGGTCTGCTTTATTGCCATCATACCTGGTTTCTGTTCGACCATTTATGTGAGTTCTGCAAAACTTTTAATTCTATAGAATTTGGTCCAGAAAATGGAACTCTTTTTTTTTGGAGCTAATAATATTGTTTTACTCTTCTTTCAACTTTGTAAAATTTTCTTTTTTAGCTTCCTGCTTTAGAAGCGATTACGCAGGAACTTGATAGTCCATCTATCATGGTGACATTGAGTAACTCCCTTTATATGCTTTTCATGGGCATTGCAGTAAGTGGACTCTCTTTTCAGTTCCAATTCATCTTGTTCAAACAGTTAAAAACGATGTTTGTTTTGTGGATTTAGCCTATTTTTTATAGCAGTATTAGTGATCATTGGAACATTCGTCGATCTGTCTACTTTTTCTCCATTATTATCTTTACCGTCGGATCGCTAGCGGCTGTCTTTGCCCACGATATTTATGTATTACTCGGCATGCGAATTCTTCAGGCTACTGGCATCTCCTCCGCATGGGCCATCGGTGCAGGGTAAAAAAAGAAAGAAAAAAAATAAGCCAGGCATTGCAACTCCGCTCATTTGGGCTTTCTGGTATAGGTCTGTTGCTGATGTTTATGCGGTGCATGAACGTGGTCATGCCCTGGGTATCTATTTTACAGGACAATTTGCTGGGCCTCTGTTTGGACCCATTTTTGGAGGTACAGTAAAGTCAAGGAAAGAGGGAGAGAGTGAGAAGCTGATACTGTTCCTTTGTCTTTTTTTTTCAAAGGTTTTCTCGTTGAACGATGGGGATGGCCATCGGTGTTTTGGCTATTGTTTATGATTGGTTGTCTTCTGTTGCTCTTGGTTCTGTTTGCCATGGAAGAAACCTATCGTGATGAACAAGTATGGGGACGTGACGACGGTGTTGAAGCCAAAATAGAAAGTAACGATTCGGCCACGTTGACCGGAAAAACTTGGGGAAACCCTTTAGCTTCTCTGGTAAATAACAAAGGGCAAAGAAAGAAAGAAAAATCAACTAATCTCTTTATGGTACTTCCCAAAAAGGCGCTATTACGCCATCCATTTGTATTTATTTTTGCAGTAGCGACAGGTCTCGCTTTTGGAGGCATGTTTGCCATTGAGAACATGTTACCAGCCCTTTATACCCAGACCTATGGATTCACTTCAAGTTTGATTGGGTTAAGTTTTATTTCTCCAGGCATTGGTGAAGTCGTAGGGTCTTTGTTATCCGGAAAGCTATCCGATTACTTCTTAAACCGCAATGTGGCTCAACGAGGCGGACTAGCCGTACCCGAAGATCGGCTGGCTCCCAATGTTTGGTAAGTTACCCTTTATTACCGGAGTTTTCTCTAACAAGGGAGGGGCTCATCCGGTAGGCCCGCCGCCTTCGTTTTAAACCCATTGTCCTTCTTCTTATGGGGTTGGCCTGTGCAATTGGGCTGGAGTGTATGGGTTTCGATCATCATGTTTGGCGTTCAATGTTTTGCCATGGTTCAAGTCTTTAATCCTGCCATGTCTTACTTGGTCGATGCCGTGCATGGTAAAGGCGCTAGTGTCACGGCGGCGGCGAATTTTGTACGCATGGTCTTGAGCTGCGTGCTTAGCTTGATCGGTAAAAAAAAAAAGAATTGTTCATCTTTACTAACATTTGAGTTTAGCCAACCCGATGACAGTGGCCATTGGTCCTGGATGGGTGACCTTTTTCTTTGGCATACTTAACTTCGTTTGGGCATTTTTATTACTCTTTATGAAGATGAAAGGTCATCTGGTCCGACAATACTCTGGTTACTAAATTCCCCATTGCTTACATTTTCATTATTTCTTTTTTCCCTTTGCTATTTGCACATTTTGCATAGTTAATACATTCGGAAATCCCCTTCATTTACATCTCGCAGTTAATAATAATCACAATAAGAACATGATTCCTACCTTTGCATCGCGTCATTCTTTCTATTTTTTATCTGATCGAATTTGTCATGCATTATGTAAAGTTAGTATTATCGATAGGATGACAATCGGAAGTATCCCAGCAACGCGGGTTTATAAAAGGAATTGGGGCCTGTGCATACGTACGTATATCGTGACGAACAGTTTAGTTTCCGCTAAGTGGGCCCTGAACACCCTAAAGGTAATGCTCTCCAAAACTGACCAAGTGCTTTTTTTTCCCTTTGAAATGGACGAGGGTTACTATTGCAAAACTCTTTTTCGTTGAATAACATTGACGTTGAAAAAATGGGATCTAAAATTTTTTTACTGTCTTTGTGCAACATTAACTTTTACTATCCCGATGACGAAGCCAAAAGGGAATCGAAAAGGTGAGAGAAAAAAAACGCGGGTTGCTTTGAGGACACGAGGAGAGCGGATGGTGATTGGCACAGTTCGGGTATGACTTCATTTTACTGCAAGTGTAGAAAAGTGTCTGTTTCACTGCATAAAAAAAAGAAACGGATAAGATTAGGATATTGAGGCTCTTTGGGCTAAGGTTTCCTTTTTTCTTTTTTCCCAGTCTTTCTTTTCTTTTCCTCTTTTTCCCTTTTGTCCTATGATTTGCGGAATAGAAAAAATGAAAGAATGAACAAAAATAGGATAGGGCTTGTGTGTTACCTTGCCTAAATGGAGGAGAGAAAGGGAAAACGTATACTGCTTTTGTGATCTGCAAAAAAGCTTCCATTCATTTAAACGTCCGAATGGGCACAATGGCTCGCGTGGAAAAGAATATTTGTTGTTGCCCCTTTGGCGACGGAGTTTGTCAGGCTTGGGAATAGCGGAAGTTGAAGACATATGAAAATGAGTTACACACGCCGGTTTGGCAAAAGGAAAAAAAAAAACACAGAGCCTTTGGATTGCTAAGTTTTCCTGCGTTCAGGACTGAAAGAGGCGAATAAAACATATTTGTCTTTTCTTTCTGTTTCCTATTTTCCCTTTTCTTTGTTTACTTTCCTTTTCCAAATTACGAGGCTAGAGTTTCGAATTTTCCCTTTTCGAAACCTCTTTTCCTCTATATACTAATACATACTTTTTCTTCCCTTTTCCTCCCCTCTTCTTCTTCTTCGTTCTTCGTTCTTCACTCTTTATCTTTTTCCTGGGCAACCTTGGGCACGTGTTACACATTCATATAACAACATGTCGACAGTGTCGATTGTGAGCAGAGTACAAGCATTGTATTCTTTCAAATCCAATGACCCTTCCTCATTAAGCTTTAAACGCGGTGATTGTATTGAAGTTCTCACCAAATTACCATCAGGATGGTGGGACGGCTGGTAATAACAAACTTCTTTCTCTCAAGAAGCAAACAATAAAAAGGAAAGGGGAATGGGAAAAATCTGACTGTTTCTCTACTTTGCAACTTTCCTTTTGACAGGTGCAATGGTGAACGAGGCTGGTTTCCTAGCAACTATGTCCAAGAGATCGAAGAATATGATGAGGATGACACACAGACCATACGCGGAAATGAAAGCGATACGGTGGTGACAGAGGTGCATTTTCATTGTGTGCGTGAAGAAATAGGCCTGACTTTCCTTTTTCTGTATGGTTTTTATTGTAGACCCATCCTCATGCATGCATAGGATCAGCCGAAGATCAGCAGACCGTTGTGACCCCTCGTCTACGCCATGGTGTTCCGCTACAAAGAAATAATGAGTATAGACTAAGTCTACCATACCAACCTTCCGGATTTGATATTCCCGACATCCATCTTCCCGGTGCATGGTCATTGCAGCTGACAGAAGATGGTACTGGTCGTTATTTTTATAACCAAATAACGGGTGAGATGCGATCCGATCTGCCAGAAAATGCAGATCTTGTCGACGATCATTATCAGTATCCTATACACCATCGTCATAATGGATCAATCGACAGTACGCAAAGTGACGACGATGCTTTCGATTTTAGGTCGGTCGACAGTCGTTTATTAGATGAGCGGAGCCTTTCTGACAAGCTGGAGGAGGATGTCGTATTTCCGGATAAGGTGAATGGTGATGGGGTGCGTTCATTAATGGAGTATGAATTTTACAGAAAGACTAACGTGTCCCCTCAGGTACCTCCACCATGGGAGAAAAGAACAACGCCCGACGGTCGGGTATTTTATTGCAACCTGGAGACGCAAGAAACGACCTGGGATGCGACAGAGATCGATTCCGAGACTGGGCAATTGGTAAAGCGAACCTACATCAACAAAACACAAAGAGGACCTAATACTGATATTATATGAATTTTTTACATTGCAAAACAAAAACAATAGATGGCCACACCATTGCAGGATGATGGTTGGCGATTGAATATAGAGGAACTGTCTGGACAGTTCGGACCTGCGAAACCTCCTCCACCTCGGCCACTGCCACGCTCTCCGTCACGACAGCCATCTGTTCGTAGAACGACGGTGATCGATAGTCATGAACCACTCACATGGAACAAACTTCTGGCTCATATTGCCCTCTCGATTCATAATCTGAACACAGCCGCGAAAAATATGCAGCGAACGATGCTGGTACGATATGCTTCGGCTATTGTGGATGCTATTCGGATGATGCTTGTCACGTCTGGAACGATCGATAAGGAATCCGTTCATATAAAAGCCAACGCTGTACTTCGAGCGCATCACCGTGCTCTGATGGCTTCTATGTCCAAACTTGTCCTGTCCTCCCAACTGAGCGCGGAGGGAGCCCCTGACAGCTTGAATAGGTTACTTTCAGAAGCGAACGAGCTATTACTTGCTGTCCGTAACTATGTCAGCACGTGTCAGGATATCCACGTGCCTGTTCAGCACACCGACATTCGGATCCTAGATGACGACGAAATGACAAGCAAAACCAAATCCAGAAACGATCTAGCCACAGTCGTCGATGGCCATCGAGCCAAATACGCTCTGCAGAATGATTTAGCCGATAATTTGGAGACCTATGGTATTAGTATGCATGAGTCTGTTGAGGGCATGCTTTCTTGCATGAAGGCAGAGGAGGCACAGACCGACGACAGATTAACCCTTGCTTCCCGTCTATTCGCACAATTTCGCAATCTGTCCAACCAAACGGGACAATTTATTGGCATTATTGAAGATGTGGACTATGGAAGCGTTAGTAATTCGCCGTTGATGACCGAGCTTCAGGAGAGCAAGCAACAACTTTCTTGCAGCCTTGGTCTGCTGTTCTACCATCTTCAGCTCTTGACAGACGAAACCACTTCCAGGAAAGAAATCCTCGTCAAGTTGATTGAGACGGCAAGTGTGGTGAGTGAACCAATCGGAAATATTTGTGCTTGTGTGAACGATTTGGTGGAGGAGCGCAAAAGCGTCAGCCGGGCGTCGGACGTTTCAATGGATACAATCTATGAAGGAGGAGGAAATAAATCGAGACGATTGCCCAAAGAAAGTATCATCCGCGAGGAAGGAGAAGTCGACATGGATGCATTCAGTCGCGAAAACGAGATGGGCTACTCTGATATGGAGATGACGAGTTTGTATGGAAGTACATTGAATGAAGTTTCTTGGGAGCCTGGTACGCCGCTTACCCCAGAAGATATCAAACGACATCGATCGGAGCCGTCGCGTGCATCTGGGGACGCATTTAGTGGTCTAGCAATGCAGCGTTCTCCTACCACACCCGAGACGCCGTCCAAAACATCGGCTAAACTGAAAAAGTTCTTTGGTGACGATGCTCCCGCTGCGGTCGCAGCTGCTGCTAAACCGATTGTCAATGAGCGACCTTGGTTTCTTCAATACGATTACGACGCGAACGAGATTATGTTTAATATGGAAGGTTATGTCAAAGGTGGCACATTGCGCGCTCTTGTGGAACGTCTTACACTTCATGACTACCTGGATATGAACTTTATCAACACATTTTTGCTGACATATCGTTCATTCTGTACTTCGCTTGAACTTCTCGAACTGTTGGAGGCCCGTTTCAACCTTACACCTCCTGAAGGCATGACAGAGGAAGAGAAAGAGATATGGTTACAGAGGAAGCTAAAGCTGGTGCGTTTGCGTGTATTTAATGTACTGAAAAATTGGCTGGAGTTGTACTACAATGAAGAAGATCATGTCATTCTTGATCGGTTGTTACACTTCACAAACACGAGTATCCGTAGTTCGCTTAGCTTTTCATCTGACCAGCTTGAGCGACTGATCCGGAAACGGCAAGAGGCATCCACAGAAGGAGGATTGAAGAAAATGGTACTGACGTTGCCAGATCCACCTGAGCCCATTTTACCACGCAACCGGAAAAAGTTCCGCTTGTTGGATATCGACACGTTGGAGATGGCACGGCAGCTGACGATCATGGATTTCAAGATGTACAGTGCCATTCGCCCTGTTGAGTGTTTGGATAAGGCTTGGTCCCGAGATTCGAATGACGAGAAGGGAAGCGTCGCTGTTCATATCCGGGCTTCGATTGAGTACTGTAACCAGGTCACAGCATGGGTATCTGATGCTGTTCTGAGCCAGACTGAGATCAAGAAACGTTGTACTTTGATCAAATACTGGGTTCAAGTAGCAGAGGTATGGTTTTGTAGACATAGACAGATGGTTGGATCGTACATTCTCACTTTGACCCCTTTCTTTTTTTGGTAAATAGAAATGCCGAATTCTAAACAACTTCAACACATGTATGGCTATTCTTTCAGCCTTTGATAACAGTTCAGTGGGTCGACTGAAACGAACTTGGGAGGTAAGACGAAAAAGAAGACAAGAAGATGACAAGCCTTTTTACTTAATCAAAACTCTATTACTGTTTTTCTGTAGATGGTCGGTGCGCGTACCAACCAAACGTTGAATCAGATTCGCAAACTTATGGGTGCCGAACGCAATTTTACCGAATACAGAGCGATTATTCATTCTATCAACCCGCCATGTATACCTTTCCTCGGCATTTATCTGCAGGATCTTACGTTTATTGAGGATGGCAATGGCAACTATCTCAAGAACTCCAAAGAATTAATCAATTTCGCTAAACGAGCCAAGACAGCTGAAGTGATTCGTGAAATCCAGCAATACCAATCCTCCTTATATCAGCTTAAACCAGTGGAAGAAATCCAATCCTTCATTTTGAGCAATCTTCAAAGTACACGAGACGAAGATCAGTTGTACGAAGAAAGTCTCAAGTTGGAGCCAAGGTAAACTAGTTTTATTGCCTCTAGCTTGTAGTTTGTGCGCTATTATTCACATACCTTGTGTCAACGTTTGTAGAGAACGTGAAGATGAAAAGATTACTCGTCTTTTACAGGAATCTGGATTCTTGTAAAGCTTTTCATTGTTATTCTTATCAAAAGTATTCTTCTTTTATTTTCTCCATTGTTATTTATCCTTTGTCACCCAAGTCCTTTCCTTTCTGCTGTCCTTGCTTGTTCCTATTATTCTTGTTATTTTCCTGCCCAGTCCATTCTTTTTTTTTCTTTTTTTTTTTTTTGATTTGTTTGTTTGTAATTAATCCTGATTTAATTACTTCTTTTTTTATTTATTCATTCTTACTGCTCTGAAGGATCTATCGTTCTTGTTGTCTATGTATGCGCTTCATAAATAATGACTATTTATCTTATTCTTGTTTATCCTTCTTTTGTTCCTATCGCCTGTTTCATCAGATGAGGCAAATAAACTTTAGCTGTCTGCGGATACGCTATCAGTTATTTAGCGTAAAGCTTAACACAAATGAAATCTACCACGATGCGGGCTGTGTTGTCAACTCAAAACTTCCATTTGTAGGTGTGTGTCGACGCCATTAATGGATTAGCTCAATATTGATCAGGCTCATCTCAGTCTAATGGACATGAAATGACGAAATGTGGCGCAACAAAATGCCCCTGACTAGCCACAGGTGTTGAACCTCGTGTAGCCTCCATAAATCTGCATCTGCCTGACGCCTAGTACATTTACTCACCTTCCTTATGAAGCGAATCCACAGTTGTCAAAGTCACAAAATTCATCATCAGAACAAATTCGCCAAAAAGTGTAGTCTTTGTAGAGAAAAGAACGAACCGTGTTTTTTTTTGTTTATCCTTTTCACTTTACGCATGGCAGGAGAAAAGCTTTCTAGTTATGAAAAACAGCGCCTTGAAAATATTCAGTGAGTTTTATAAAAGCCATGTTGGACGAATAAGTTATCTAATGCGTTATGGAAACAAAAAGACGCAATCAGGAATTGCTGCGGGAATTGCAAGTGCCTACCCACATGATCGATCGGCCGTCCACGACCACGAAATCTCATGTTAAAAAGCATACGCCGAAAAAGGTGAAACAGGAACCACGACAACCTACTCGTGTATCGGCTCGTCTTCGCGGCCTGGCAGCTAAAGAACATCATGATCAAACTGACCTCAAACGTCCTGCTGAAGGAGACGACGCAGAAGCCAACAAAAAAGCCAAACGCATCGATCAACTGGGTGAAGCAGATCAATCCAGTTTTCTCAAAATACTAGACCAAGTACGTGCGATGCCAAACACTGAACCTGCTGCCAAGATCAAGCAATCCTTAGAAGAAGAAGGCGAACAGAAAACGACAAGAAATCAACAAAAACAAGAACTCGCCAAACAGTTGGCTCAACTCCGTATCCGTCATGTATGGGCCACTGTCAAGGTCACACCCGATCGAATCAATGGCACTGCGTAAATACAATGCATTGTTGTCTTGTTTTTTGTTTCCTTTTTTTTTTCTCAGACGTCTTCATCTCTCTAGATTCCATCCTTCCAACACCAAACGATTGGCATGTGCTGCTGACGTATCGGGGCATCTTGGTTTTTGGGACGTGGATGGCGTAAAAAAAGAGGAAAAAGAAGGAACTGGAGAGGATAATGAAGAAGAAGAGGTGCCTGTGGTTTACACCTATCGACCTCATACCCGTACCATTACCGATCTCAAATTCAATCCCACCGATTCATCCAAACTGATCAGCACATCGTATGATGGTACCGTACAATATTTCGACATGGAAAAAGCAACCTTTGGGTCGCTGTTGGATTCCCATGCCTACTCCTATACACATTTTGATCTCACTAAGGATGGCCATACGGTAAAGTTCATGCACACTACTTCGGTGCTGTAGGCAAAAGCGGACGAGAATCCTTCCGTCTCATCGTCTTTTTTTATGTTTTAGTTCTGGTTCTGTACTTCAGATGGTGAAGTGGGTCACTACGATCTTAGAGCCAGTGATTCTTCTTCTGGCAAAGCGATTGTTCATTCAGCCCGGGACAAAAAGATTGGTTGTATCCATTTGAATCCAGTCCATCAACATCTTTTAGCGGCCTCCAGTAATGATCGAACCGTGACTCTTTGGGATGTTCGCTCCATGAAAACCAACCTGCAGGAAATAGAGCACGGTTACTCCGTCACCAGTGCCTATTGGTCCCCCAACGGTAACAAATTGGCGACAACCGCTTATGATGACTATATCCGCGTCTTTGCTCTGGAAAATTCGTCCGAATTGATGGTTCAATCGGCCATCCGACACAATAACCATACTGGAAGGTAAGTTTTTGCCAAAAACAGATTTTGTCAAAGAAAAAAACTTCCCTTTCAAAAAACACCAACAAAAAAAAAAAAAGATGGGTCACCAATTTCCGAGCGCGGTGGAACGAGAATACCGTATCCCATCTCAATGGTGTAGATCATCAGCATTTCGTGGTGGGCAATATGAAGCATCCGGTGGATATCTATTCGGGCGAGACAGGTGAGGCGATTGAACAGCTCTACGACAGCGAACGCATCACGGCCATTCAAGCAGTGGTCCAATTTCATCCCACAACGGAATCCATGACATTGCTATGTGGTAATGGAAGCGGGAGAATGGTGTGCTGGTCATGATCAGAAACAGCAAGGAAGGAAGATAGGAAGAGAAACGTTCTTTTCGCATTTAGTTTTCTTTTTTCGGGCACTATTTTTTGTAGAGATTTTATAGAAAGATAATAAAAAAGATAAATTATATAAATAGCGGATTGTTGCGTAAAAAAGACGTCGCATGTATAGGTGTTTCTGTTGTAGAGGGAGATGTTGTGTGTATAGTGTATGGGAAAAGTGTATGTTCTTGTCATTTGCAGATGAGGTGTGTGTATACGTTTTTGCTGTATGTCTTGTTATCTTTTTTCTTGGGATGAACCATGAGTCTAGCCATTTAACATGCGATCCAGAAAAGCGCCAGCGCTCCAGCGGATGCCTCCTGTATTTGATTGTGCTGCGGCTTGACTTTTTTGATGTTCGAGCAGCAGTTTTAAGTGACGACGACGGGTTGCTTGCCGATGCTCCCAATGCGGTTGTCCTGTGGTGAAGGATGAGCCAGTGGAGAGCGTCGATTCGGATTGTGAAGCAGAGGGGACAATCGAAGGCGCGGTCGGGTGGGCGGCGGAAGAAGGAGTCGAAGAGGACGAGGACGAGGACTTGCGTTGGTCCATACACCGCATGAGCGATTCTACCATGGGATCACGGAAACGTTTGACGCATTGATATTCACGACCCATACGTTCCAATTCACGCGTCAAACGGATCATATTGCGTGGATGAGCCAAGTTGTTTTCATCGTCCACAAGCGTATGTTCTCGTTGAAGCATGAGCTTTTGCTGGGTTCGGGAAAGTCCCGCTGACTGGGCTGTGGCGACCGCGGCAACATTGCCCATTGCCTTTGGACGTTGTTCTTCCGATCGGTGGCACGAGGATGGCTGTTGTTTTGGCTGTTGCTGCTGCTGCTGCTGATGTTGTTGTTGCTTCTTCAAGATGGTTTCTTTCTTTTCCTCTTCTTCCTGTCTTTCTTCTTTTTCAATGACCTGCATTTCTTCCTTTGTGTCTTGTTTCTTCTTTCTTTGTCCTTCTTCCTGTGCTTCTTCTTGCTTTTTATGCATTATGGCTGGGGAGGACACGGACGGACTCGGACTTGGGGGCGGGGAAGACGGAGGAGGAGGCTGCTCGGACGGGGTCATGGTCATAAGCTTACGATCGGCCGACAGGCGATGAAGAGACCGTTGCGACTGTGATCGTCGCATAGGTTTCCGCTCATTGTTGTTATGGTTATTGCCGTTCTCGTCATTTTCGGCTGCCCTTGCCATGGGAGCGAGCTTCGTCACATGGACTCGTCCAGCCGATTTGCGTTTGACGTGATGTCGACCATGTTTTTTATGGGTCTCTCCTACAGCAAACTTTTTCGGCTCGTCTTGGACCATTTGTTTCCCGTGCTTAAAGAATGAAGGTGCAAAAAGAACAGAAACAAAGAATAGAAAAAGAAAAACCTGTTGGCCGGGGACCAGAGAGAAAAAAAATAGATTGTGTGGAGTCGGCGATTAAAGCACCGCTTAAGTTCGTTCATTCTCTGGAACATCCCGTTTTTGCTTAAGCATCACTATTTCTTCGCTAGGAAACCTAAAAAAGAAGGAATGATGTATGGGTGTAATAGTTCACTTTCTACCGAAACAGCCTCAGATTACAACGTAAAACTTAATCTTTGGCTTATAACAAACATCTAGATTTTTTTTTATTCTGTGGTCCCTTTAAAGGCGTCGGAAACAGAGAGAAAAGGGAAAAGGGGATTAGGAACTGAACGAATAGAAAATGAGGAATCTGCTGTGTTGTTCGACAATATTTTCATGTTCCCTTTGTTTGCCACGTGTTTTGGAGACAAGATGTACCCTTTTTGTCCAACCTAATCTAAATCACTGTATTACTGTTGATGCAGCTAGTCCAAACAAAAATGTAGAGGAAGGGAGTTGCACCAATAAAACAAGTTACTTTGCGTCAGAGAGAGTGAATCTGTCCAAAAGACAAACAACAACAACTAATCATTAGATGGTAACCATGTAGCCTGTGGTAATGATGAACGGTTCCACGCTTTTTGTCTGAAAACTCAGATATGGGTTTTAGCAAGGGCGGGCTTGAAGTGTTTGGTGGGATTCGAAGCCAATAAAATCGGATTGCAATCCTAAATTTACACTCCAACAGCCAATATCTTAGTAATGTAAGAGCTTTTGACTCTTCCGCTTGGCCAATGAAGTGTTCATATAATCTAAGCATTGGTTTGTGAATCTGACTTTGAATAAGTCTACCAGCTTAAAAGAGATGTACAGGGGCGGTATTGGAAATTGTTTTTCATCTTAATATCAAAAAAGAATGTTTGTATAACAGTATTACAACTATGAAAAGAAAAGCAAGATTCACTGTTCAAAACAACACACCAAACCATCGAGCAGGGCAGCCATCAAAATGTCGTGAGACAGTTTCATCTAACCAAAGAAGACTTGAATTTGTGTTATCTCAAACGATGGATAATTCAATAACGTCTTCTTCTATCAATAGAAATACTGCTAAATTAGAGGCTATGGATTTTCATCTGGGCAGGCTCTATTAATCTATTGCGCTTACTAAAAATTGAGCACTTGATTAGAATCATATTAACACTGAACTGACTTCAACAGCCTCAGAGAGCCTTGGCAATTTAGTTCTACAAGAAGAAGAGGACGTCATCAATGAAGAAACTAGTGATAGCAGTTCTGCTGATGACATAAAAGCTTGTTCTGAAGATTCTCTTATTGGAGAGACCAATCTTATTGATGACAACCAATGGTATGATGATGAGAACGTCGTCGAAAATGACGACAACTATCATCTGGCTATCGATGAAGCATTAGAGGAATACCTTGCTTCGATACAAGTTCTCTAGTGCTGAAAGGCTATTCTCATGATTACAAGACTGGTACATTTTGGATGAATCCACTGGCGCCTTTTTTGCTCTGAGGAACAATAAGCTAAATCCCACTTTGCTATATTATCCTCGAGTATATCTCTGGTTGCCGCACCACCTGCTCCATGCGAGTGAAAGTTACGACGCCCAACATGCAACCACTTGTTGGAGGTGAAGGCTTATAGCAAGAACCAGCGTGCAAGGACTATTCAACTGCGGTTCGACATCGTTAGTCATGGGAAGGCTGCTGGTGTCAACTTTCGAGAGAATTGCATGCTTATTGATGAAGCACGCTTTCACTCACAGTTGATGAGAGGCCGTGCATGGTCAAGGGTTGGAGACCCTGCTGTTGTAAAGGTACACATCCAGAAGGGTGTAAATATCAGCGTTGCGGGTTGTATCTCTCCCTTTGGGACAGTCTGCTCCTGAAAGGTAAAACCGTTAAAGAAGAGTGATTCAGCAAAAATTGAAAAGGAGTTTCCTGAGTCGGCTCCTTCCAAGAAGAGAAAAAATGGTGATCAAAACGATGCAAAACCTGTAAAACTTATGAAAGGCACTACAGCTTATTATGTTGTCGAGTTTATGGAGTCGTAATGGGCATCCTGGATAAACATAATATGAATGATATGTTTATTGTAATGGATAATTGCAGAATCCATCACTCTCGGTTTGTCGTGGATGCTGTTAACAAACGCGGCTATTAACCTTTGTTTATCCTGCCATATTCGCCTTTCTTAAACCCCATTGAAGAATGCTGGTCTAAAATCAAGAAGAATATTAGAAGAAACCCTCTGGAAAAATTTCACATGCTCACGCCACGCATTGCTGAGGCATGCAAGACAGTTACTACAGCTGATTGTCAAGGCTGGATAAGACATGCTGAGACTTATTGCGATAGGTGCCTGCAAAACGAGATCGGCTTGAAGTAGTATATGCCGTTTTAATACTGATTATTGAACAATTTTTACGTTACTCTAAATAAATTTTGCGTCCATGCAAGGATCAAGCTTGCCAGGGAATGAACGGTTATAATCTTGTCATGGATAATGCGCCCATCCATACACCAGTCAAGGTTAAGCAGTTGGTCGAAGAAAGAGGATACTAATGTTTCTATCTTTCTCTCTACTCTCCCTTTCTCAACCCAATAGAATGAGTTTTAGGCCAAAGTGAAGGCTAGGGTAAGAAAGGAGCCCTTACGAGTTCACGATAACCTTCAAGAACGTATTGTTCAAGCAGCGCGAAAAGTAAAACGCTCAGACTATCAAGAATGGATCAGACACTCTGAGAGCTTTTTCGTTAGATGCAAAAATAGAGAACCACTTCTTTAAATAAACTCGTCTTGCTGTGGTTTGAAATAAACTACCTCAGTAAATAGTGAACATGGACACGACTGTACGCAAAGAAGGGTAGTCTGACCGCAAATATTTTCATCCAATCATGCAAAAGCATTTTTTGGATTCCGCAAAAACTTGAATCCCAGTTCTCAAATAAAAAATAGAAACGCGCAGACAAATAGGAAAATCACTGTAAATGGGTTTCTAGGTACCCACGCCATTGCATCGAAAAGGGCAGCATTTGATGGAAAAGATTGTCACACCAAAGCCGTGAGCGAAACCAAGTCTTGATTTAGAAATCCTAAGGGGAAAAAAACTAGGATTAGGCAAAAACAATCACACCCGTAACGGGTCATGATCCTCTGTAGATTTGGTATCTTAGTAGGCCTTTGTTAGGTAAAGTTAAAAACAAAAAATGACAAGTAAAGATGGGCCAATGCACCCTTACTAATGTGCCTACGCCTTCGAAAGAGGACGGCCCAAGATTTTACCAAAGGGGAGGGG
>JNDP01000967.1:0-38508 GCA_000696975.1 Apophysomyces trapeziformis B9324
AAAACGCTCAGACTATCAAGAATGGATCAGACACTCTGAGAGCTTTTTCGTTAGATGCAAAAATAGAGAACCACTTCTTTAAATAAACTCGTCTTGCTGTGGTTTGAAATAAACTACCTCAGTAAATAGTGAACATGGACACGACTGTACGCAAAGAAGGGTAGTCTGACCGCAAATATTTTCATCCAATCATGCAAAAGCATTTTTTTGAAACACACAGACAAATAGGAAAAACACAGTAAATCCATCTGAAGTGTCAATTGGCGAAAGGACCCTTCTCCAAGTCAACTTTTTGTCGAAGCTTCGTCGCTCGCAATGAACATTATTCCAATCGTCGCAAGATCTCAATTTGCTTTTGTTAGCAATTTGAGTGACACCTTGCCAATCCATTATCTCTTTTTCTCATGGGAACGAATAAGATCCTGCGCCTTATTGCTCTGCCTGCACTCATACTTCTCTATTTCTCCCCTGTGTTCTTTGATCCTAATTTTTTCCCAAATAAAAGGCATATCTCGTCAAATGGTTACAAAAGGAAGCTAGAATGGATATGGTAAATATCCTTGTTTATCTTTATGAACTCAAATCAGCGACATGTCTAAATAAGAAAATCTTCCTTTAATGTACCACAACTTGCAAGCGATGGACTAATGCACGTTGAGGACGTCATTGGGCAGAAATAAAACGATCAACTCAAAAAGGAAGGCGTTTGAGGCTCCGGAAAAAAATTTTTTGCTGAGGGGTGACTCGCGCCATGTCAACGTTTTGGAAATGACACCCTTTGGGATCAAACTTTTTCGAGATTTGAGTCCGGTTGTTTCTTGTATAAGATGAAGCATACCGGAATTAATCTTGGGATATTTTAATATAACGCAATTTAAAGAAGAAAATGAAAAAGGAAAAGAAAAAAAAAAGAAACCAAGACGAAGGATTCAAAGAAAAAGAAAGAAAGAAAAAGGGGGGTTAGTTAATGGTGTAGAACCCGCATATAGGAAGACTATATAAAAGAGAAGAGAAAAAAAAAGAAAATATGGATGGGCCAAGTTAATTGTACATTTACGAAGTAAATTTTACATATACGAGAACTACTAGTCATAAAGTCAAAAGAAAATAGGAAATAGGAAATAATAAAAATGGGAATATAGAGAGAAAGAGCAAGATAGCATAGTAAAAGAAAATAGAAAAAAAATCATACAAAAAAAAATGAATTAACAAAATGCAGATGACCAGAAACAAAAGAAGATATAAGATATAAGAAGGAAAGAGGGTGTATAGTAGTAGAAGAGGGGATCAAGCCGGAAAAAGAAGACGACACTACGGCTTAGACCCAAGGGTGATGAGAAGTGCTAGGATCCGATAGTGTATCATTCATGGACAGCGACATGTGCTGCTGCTGCTGCTGTTGTTGTTGCTGTTGTTGCTGTTGCTGTTGCTGTTGTTGCTGTTGTGCTGATTCTTCTTCATTCGATCGGATCAACGGTAACGAATAACCTTGGGAGAGACTTCGTTGCATGCGGTTATCATAAGGTGCTTGACCAAACATGGCGCGTTGTTGCAAAGGCTCCTCTTTGACAGGATAGCATCCAAATATCCCTCGCTGAGGATCGGTTGGATGTGTCGGTTCTGGTTTCTCAATTCGTTGATGCTGTTGATGATGATGACCACCTAGTTGTGGATGCTGGTGGTGTTGCTGTTGCTGTTGTTGAGGAGGAGGATGGTGATGGTGATGAAGCATCATATGATCCATAGTGAAAGGCATTTCCTGAGGCGATGAAAAAGTAGTATAGGGAGAAAATGAACTCTGAACTTGATAGGTGGATAAACCAGGTACTGCTGTAGCCGCTGCTGCAGCAGCAGCATAGGAAGGTGTGTTATAAGGCTGAGATATCATGAAAGAGGAGGAGGAAGAAGACGGACAGGCGCCTTCAACCTGCTGTTGAGGTGAAGGTACTGTCTTAGGTTGTGTTAGCGGCCGGAAGGGCATGGAGGACGAGGACGAGGTTGACGTGGGAGATGCCAAGGAAAAGAAGGCAGCTGAAGGACCGGTCATAGCGACGGCAGCCGCTTGGGGACTATGGCTTCCAGTGGGAGAATCTGCCAACGTCTGGCGGCTACTCTGAGAGGACGATTCAGAGGACGATCTTGGAGGTTGGGATCGTACATAGAGCGTGTAATTGGGAATGTAAACAGGTTGGGCTCCCTTGGGCACGTCTGTCTTGATAGCAACGGACTTGCGCTTTTTGGAGGGTGAAGTCATTTCTTCCGTTTCATCAGACATGTCTCCAGCTCCGCTCAAAGAAAGTCGATGGGTCGTTGAGGCCAATCTTTCCGTGTCGCTTTGGATCAAGTCTTGGTGAATGTCTACCAAGGATTCCAATAATTCTGGCGTCATTCGTGTGAGCTGACAGAAATTGTCAAGCATGCGTGAAAGATCGGATTCAACACATGTGGCCCAGTCCTCGTTACCGGCTACGACAGAACAAAGCCGAGCACTAAGTAATACGAGGCGTTGGGTTCGCTCGATGACTGCCCTTTGACGGATGCGCTTGCGTTCTTCTGTAAGACGATTGTAAAAGCGGCGTTCGTTCCAAGTGATGTCTGGGAACCGTTGTTTGACTGCTTCACGTATTTCATGGGTTTGCAGCCTTTGTCGTGCAAGTTGAATGATCATATCATTCACTTCTTGCGGCCAGGCTTTGACCATTTCATCCGGAGACATCATTTCATGGTTATGTTCCGAGGCATTAGGGTTAAGAGACTTGCGAAAAACCCATTGTTCTTGATCATTTTCGGACAAGACGACACGCCAGCGACAATCACAGCGTTTGGAAGGTCGTTTCCTCTGTGGGGAAGGTCTAGGATTCCGCTGAGAATCTGGCAACCCTTCACGTGAGCAATAAACGTAGATGTTCTACAAGGTGTGTGTGTGTGAGAGAGAGATCAAAGAATTAGGTTATTAAACGAAGAAAGCCAATGCTTTCATTGTTTATGTTGGGTATATTTACTCTGTTGGCACTCGCTTCTTGCTTGACGGTAAAACCGAATTCGGCACATACAGTTCGACAATATTCAATGGCATGGGCGCTGTCTGGGAAGCTCTTTTTAAGCAAACGTTCGTAGACCGGTTCCATCTGCAGATAATAACAATAAACTCAATGTTGTGTAACCGAACGTCACTTACGGACACGCGGTTGAAGGATGCTGAAGATTCTTGTTCTGTCACCTTTGTCATAGGTCACCCAAATTAGTAGAATAGAAATCAATAAATGGTATAAAACTTTTTCTTTTGGTTGGAGTTCTGTTTCCTTTCGTTTTGGTTAGAAAGAGTAAATGACAATGACGAGGTGATCTCTCAATCGTTCTTTTTTTTTGGTGTCGCGATCGGGCTTGGTAAGAATGAACAAGTTGCTCCGTAATGAGATTGCGCGGGTCAGAAAGAAGAAAACGACCTGACTTAAGAAGGGAAATAAAATAGAAGGGAGGCGATCATATAAAATTCATAAATTCCTAGGAAACGTATAGGCTAATGTTTTCGCACTGATAGTAATGCGAAAAAGAAACTGTAATATATCAAAAGGAGTATAATGTACGCAGGGCTAAACATTCATATCCCTTGATCAAGTATAAAAGGGGATGGGAAACAAATATATGCGACTAGGACAAAAAAAAAGGTAAAAAAAAGGAGAGATTTCTTTTTTGCTTTTTGAAGTGTGTTAGAAGACAAAAAAAGAGAGAAGATCCAGAATTGTAAGAGAGGAGAGTCAAAAGCAAGAAGAGGGAAGGAGAGAAAAGAGCTCAAAAAGAATAAGTTGGAAATATATACGGTAATAAATGATGGAGTTAGGGAGAGAAGAGAGAGTAAGAGACACAGAGAGCGAGTGAGTTAAGACGCACAGTGTGTGTGTGTGTGAAGTGTGATGTGTGATGTGTGATATATGCACATACGATCATCATAACAAAACGTGTGTGTCTATACCCTTGAGGCTTAGAATGATTCGATGGAAAAGTATCTAACTCACCTCAATCAGAAGGTGGAGTGTTTGAAACTAGCCCGACGTTCAATGACCGCGTTACGGTTTCTGTGATACGCAAACCGGCCCCGATCGACATCATACACTTGACTTACCTCCCTGATTTCTCTTTTTTTTTTTTTACTCATCTTAACTTTGCCCAAACAGATTGCCACGAAACCTCAAGGGATAATGACGAAACAAGTTACAAGGTGATAATGGATAACGTGTGATCCATTGTGCGTGCGTGCCATGAACAAAAAAGAAAGAACCCTTATGTTTTGCATTTCACCCGGACCCTCCTTTTCTTTTCCCCAAAACGCCATCCTCTTAGACTTACACCATTTAAGGGATCTCTCCTATTTATGGCCTGTGCAGTGACAAAAAGAAAAACTGACTAGAAAGACAGAGATGGAATCTCCTGAATTATGTCAGATCACCTGCTTTACATCCAATGTAAATCTTTTTTGTTTTTGTCTCCTTACTTCTTCGTATTATTATTATTGACGAATGCTAACATTACAATAAGAATCTCTTGATTCTACAGACATACATTAGAAGAACAAGAAAGAAAGATGAGATGTAAAAAAAAAAGGGTGAAATGGGTTTAGGACTCGTTATTTTAGCCTTGAAATCCTGGCTTGCCAAATTGAACTGCTCCACC
The DNA here is from genome assembly GCA_000696975.1 of Apophysomyces trapeziformis B9324. Classification (NCBI taxonomy): domain Eukaryota; kingdom Fungi; phylum Mucoromycota; class Mucoromycetes; order Mucorales; family Mucoraceae; genus Apophysomyces; species Apophysomyces trapeziformis. The sequence goes on from JNDP01000967.1 coordinate 4,672, forward strand.
TGTTGCGCCAAATACCGCTGTAGATGTTAACGAGTTGTTGATGTACTTTTGTAACATCTGATTCTCCGTCAACAAAGAGTAATGTTCATTACGAGCTGAATCCACACGAGCCAGTATAGCTGATATAAGAAAAAGGCAAAACTAAGCCAACATATTCCCAAAAAAAGAAGAGCTCTTTTTACTAAAACTTACCACGCAACTGCGTTTGTAATTGTAGAACATTACTATCCATCAAGATTCATGTCAGAGAAGGTGAGTTGAAAAGACGGTACTGCTATTCTATGGTAAAACTAGTTTTTTCTTTTATGGATTTTTACTTGATGAGTGCTTCATGTTCGCCATTATCTTCCGTCATCTCGAAATCATCCATGACACTACTTTCCATCCTCGGCTGTTTTAGGCAATAAAAGGGGGAGAGAAAGCAACTTGCTTGGAACGGAAACGATCGGGCACGCGCCGAGAAACTTGGTTAGTGAGACGGAGTTACACCTTTCCGTTCCCCATTGTGTCGGACTTTGGGTGACAGTCACCGCACGCATCTTCTTTTCCCCCTGCTTTTCCTCCTTTTTTTTTTCTTTACAACTGTTTAATTTATCTTTTAGCCTTTCAAATGATAAATTACATGTCCCATTGACGGCATCCCTGCCAATGTTAAGTATGGTTATATAATGCATTATTGTCAAGTTTTTTTTTGTTTCCCTTTGGCTACCGAATATTTCTGGATAGCAGACCTTCTCAGATGCAAGCTATCCTTATTAGAATGATGGCCAAAGTTGCAACATAAGCATGAAAAGCACCTGGCTTTATCCTCCTTCACATGCTAAACATCCCTCTGCTTTTTCTTTTTTTGTCAAGTTCCTTCATTAACTCTGTCTTATTACATTGCCTTAATAGATTTCCCTTCTGTAAAAAGAAAGATCAGGCATGCTGCCAATACATGTGTGTGAAAGAGAAAGAGAATAACACTCATACCAGTTGCAAGGTAATTAAAAAAAATATCGCATGATTCAGTGTTTTAGCATGCTATCATTGTTGCGGAATACACAACTTATTAATCAATAAAGCTGATTTGATTCAATGCCTTATTGACAAGACCGTTTCACCATAATGAGTGCACAGGAATTAAATTAGATCATGGTTTCTATGCTCTCTGTTATTGTATATGCATCGAATATGAATAAATATCATACTAGTGTCTTTACTGTTCTTATCTTTGCAATACATTGTTTACCAGAATACTGTCCGATAAAATAATCCATCTTGCTAATTTATTAGCTTGCCTGTCTTTCCTTGAGCATTCCATTCTTGTAGTTTACCTACGTGTGGTGGTTATCTTATCTACAACGGTCTTATTAGAATATTTTTGTAATTTCTAAGTAAAAGCGCGAGCAGAGAAGATTGTTAAGGAGGTCAATACAATCTATTCAACTGCACTTTGACAACCGGGAGCAATGACCGCTCTGCTGTTAAAGTACCAGATGAACGAGAACCATAAAACTAGTATCTCCAAGGAGTCAATTACTTTGCTTCCGTAGAACCTTGTCCCAGTTCCCAATAGTAGCTCGAGATTTTTAGACCATCAGTTCTCCGGAACTCCATATTGGTCGATCCATCCTAGGACCGTCTAATCTTAATGAAGCATACAGACCTACGAACTATAAGAGGAAGATAGATTGACAAATATCTGACAGAAACTTCTAGATCCTCCCCTACCTAACTTAAACCTTCTGTAAACACTAATAATGTGGTAAAGTGTCGATCGGCGCAAAACGTACGATAGGCTTGTAGGATATCAACATGGAACGACGCATGGTATACGGTCATCTGACAATATCTACAACAAGGCAGGCTACCACGTTTTTACTTTCTACACATGGTGCCCAACCCGGGCCGATGGGACGAATTCCTTAACAAAGGAGACAGATAATTCATGAGCAGAATAAGAGATTTATCGATATCGGTATCCTAATCTCGTGCATTTGATCCACGCTTTTTTGTGTTATTTTTGAGCAAAAACGATGCTTGTTAAGCAAAAAGATAACTTTGTCTGGCATCACAGAAACAACAATTTTGCTCTATGACACTGTCCATGGGTTGACGGTATAGCACATCAATTCACTGATCTGGTTCCTTAGAGACATATCACCCTTTGCCCCTTCTAACGTACTAACAAGCTATTACTAGCATTTCTACAAAGGAATACCTATGACCACGGGAAAAAAAAGGTGCTGCAATACAACAAGAAAGCATGAGTGGTGGAAACAAGAAGGAAAGCAAAATAAGAAAAAAAAATAGAGCACGTTGTGTAAAAAAGTAAGCCTTTTGTGTTATTGGTCTATTGCGATAAGTTTACTCCCAATCAAAGCAAGTTTAAAATCCTGGTAAAATACCATCTACGGATAGCGATGTATCCTTTCATCCGTGTCTCCCATTCCATCAACACCAGGAGCCGTAGAACATTCTAGCTGCGGCATCAGCAATGGACAGTAAAGTTTGAATAGACGGAGAGATGTTGATCTATTTGCAACTTCCGATATCCTGTTCTCTTCAAAGGTTTGTATATCTGCTTCATCAACAAGAGAGCTAAAGCAAACAAAGTGCGAAGAAACGTGATATGTAGCAATGCTGTAACATGCACAGTCCTGCAACCAAGTTGGTCATATGGAAGCAAATCAGACACTGGGCGTGGGATATATGTTTCAAATTTGTTTCTACAAAAAGCCAAGCATATGATCTAATAGCGTAGATGCAGCAAAGAAGCTTTGGGTAACCAGCTTCACCAGCAGCTGGGTCTACCAGCAATTGCGCAATAACCGACAAGAGTCATGATCCAAGATCTATAGTAGGAATCGATTATATAAAAGTTGCCGTAGAACTGTGTACATCGATTCTATCTCGCTACAGATCCTTATTCAAATCAAGGTCCAGTCATGGTGGTACATGGAGTTGAAGGTACGGACAAATTCAACGACTATGCTGATCTCATGCGGAAACAGCATTGCTTGGTCGCTGTGCAGGAAAGGAAGGAACACCGGTAAATCCCGTGATGGACTGCGGCAGAGGTCATGTATCAGTGCAGGTAGGAAATTCTTATTGACAATCTGGGTATATCTCCGTTAAGGTCATTGGCTTATAGTCATACACAGCGATATGGAGATCTCACACAGATCTTATGAAAACTTGTTAGTTGCTAACCAGATTATGTAACGGGAAAACCTTTCTTATCTCAATTGCCATCTTCATTGCACTAAGATTTTTAGGCTTTCTCGGTCAGCCTCGAAGAGCTGCTGGACCCACACTCTGCTAAATTCTTTCAAATTTGATCGCATTTGGAAAAACAGATGCTTCAGAGCAGGCCAAAGCCCATACTATTGTGCTTATATACGTATACATATACTTCTGTGTGCAATACAGACGTTACAGTGCTGCCTTCGTTGCCTGATACTGCTGCACCTTCCAAAAGAAGAAAAAGAGGGCTAATGCTCGGAGTCCGAATTTGGGCGTCAGTTGGCTATTCCGGGTTTTCCGGGTTGGAGTCGCTGTCCGGAAAGCGGGAGGATATGAGCCAACCGCCCATCCGAAGATGATGTCCCTCCCTTTTCGTAAAGATGGTGAGTATTTATGTAGATAAGCGAGAAAATGACCGAGAGAAAACATGAGACGTTATGTAAAATAGGAGGAAGGATGGATGATGAGAAATGAAGAATGGAGATGCATCGATAGAAAAAGAGAGAAAAAATATAGGATATGGGGGAAAAAGCGTTCTGCGATGCAAAAAAAAAAGCCAAGAGAAAGCCCCAAATCATATACAAAGCACAAGGTACTCATACGTTTTTTTTTCTTTCTTTTGTCTAGTCGCTCGTTGTTCCTGAGAGGAATCAGTTTCAGCACATTATCCGTCTCCTCAACACCAACGTTGACGGTAAGAACAAGATCACCATTGCCTTGACTTCCGTCAAGGGTGTTGGTCGTCGTTTCGCCAACATTGCCTGCAAGAAGGCCGATGTTGACTTGAACAAGAGGTGAGACAATATTTGCTAGTTTGAAAAAGCAAGAATAACTAACGTTTGGTTTTCCTGTTGTTACTAGAGCCGGTGAATTGTCCAACGAAGAATTGGAGCGTATTGTCACCATTCTCCAAAACCCTTCCCAGTACAAAATTCCCAACTGGTTCCTTAACAGACAGAAGGACATCATTGACGGCAAGTACTCCCAGGTCATCTCCAACGGTCTTGACACCAAGATGCGTGAGGATTTGGAGCGTTTGAAGAAGATCCGTGCTCATCGTGGTCTCCGTCACTTCTGGGGTCTTCGCGTCCGTGGTCAACACACCAAGACCACTGGTCGTCGCGGAAGAACCGTCGGTGTCTCCAAGAAGAAATAGTAAGTAGATGAAATATGCTCGGAAAACATCCAACTGTTGATTGATCTGCGTACTGATGTTAAACTCTTTCCTTTTTCTTCATAGAACTCTTTGTTGATAGACACTTCCACTTTGTGGGCTTTTTTATTAAAAACGGATGCAAATGTTTTCTCTACTTTTTCTTTTTTGGGGTGATTATGCTGTTTAACATGTTACGTTGTTGCCTTTGCTTTGATTTCCATTGTGTGGAATCCTTTTCAAGGCATGACTTGTGATTTGATGCATTGAATGAGAAACTGTAGCGACATATGACGCGAAAAGCTCGCAAGATGACGTACATATCATTTTCGCTAATATAGGCCAAAAAAATACAATGCAGAAGAGATGAGGTGACTGGAAAAGCTTTGCTCTATAACGAGCAAAGGACGTGAACGGTCATTTTGATAAGATGATGTGGTGAACGGAGTGAAAGGAAAAATGATCATGCCGGAAAATTGTTCCTTTCGTTGTTATTTCTTGTACGTTTATCTTCCTATTGCTTACTATTCTTTGAAAGAGTACAATGACTCATCAGTCGAGGAATTTAATCCAACGATTACCACTTGTACTATATTGTTATTGTATATTACAACGAGTCTACTTGAACTAAACGACCTGTGAACTCCATCATTGCCAGCTGTCTCCGTTCGTACACCCTCCTGTTTCACGCAAACACCAGCAAGTCAGTAATGGCCACCTCTGTCTCTTCAACCGAAGCGATAAATAAAGGATCAGTATCATGCAGCCCTTGTTGCTTTGGGAGGATTGTCACGTCAGATCATCTTTGTGTAGCTTTTGCTTCCGTGTTTGCCGGCTGAGAACGCTTTTCGACCTCCACAAAACGATCTCCTACTTTGGTTGATGTTCGAGTTCAAGGCATATTGTAAGGTATTGCTTCGCAAACTACCCCTTATGTATTAGATGGGGACACATGCATTAACCATTTCACAGCTTCATAATATTTAACTGGCCCTATCTTATACACCTAAATCAGTTTCTGCTTTTTGAAAGTGCATGTTGCGCGATAAGCTAGGGGGTTATAGTGGGTAGAATATTATATCGGCGCCACTATGACTGGATAATTGCATTCCTACTGAACCGATAAAAGCTTATCTTCTTTCTCATCGAAAAGTACTTTTCAGTAAAGACAAATCAGTCTTATACACAGAGCTGCTAATAGAAAATTATGTTTCCTAAATAATATCGTCCTAAAGAAGGTAAAGACATCTGATCTTGTCTGGTAATATTTCTTATTTATCAACAAATGGAAAAAAAACATACTGGAATGATCATGTTTCCAATTGGGACCTATCTCTGTTAACATGCAGGAGAGTTTTCATTGTGCACACCAGAGTTGACATTGATTGCATTTGAATCGTATTTGCCTCCTCGTCCTGATGCTGCTTGTCCTCCTCAATTCAATAGGGACCTAAACAGGCAGTCTTTTACAAATGGTCCAACATGAAGTATTTCCAAAATATCTAAGGGAAAAGAAAACGTATAAGATTCTTAATGGAAAATTTATTCACTCTTTTAGCATATGCGTCGAAACGACAAACGTACATGGATACATTGTTCTGTTGAATTGCATGAAGCTTTTACAAAACACAATAAAAGATGCATGCATACTATACCTAGAAAGAAACGCCCTTCTTGCAAGTCATGCTTTTAAAATAATTTACCGTGATTATGCATCATTATAACTATACCGAACAAGGTTAGCCAGAGCCTTCTTTTGTATGGATAAACTTGTTTTCAATTCCGTCAGAAGATCCATTCTGGTATCGGTTGCTTTCAGATCTGATTCTGACCGATCTCTCCTTCTTCAGAAGGGGTATTGTTTTTTTTGATCCACATTATGCTCCGTGTAATATTGCGTAGTTAACGCCACCGATCACCAGGCAAACAAACTAAATGCTCTTGCCGACCAACACCCCTCCCCTTTGGTAAAATCTTGGGCCGTCCTCTTTCGAAGGCGTAGGCACATTAGTAAGGGTGCATTGGCCCATCTTTACTTGTCATTTTTTGTTTTTAACTTTACCTAACAAAGGCCTACTAAGATACCAAATCTACAGAGGATCATGACCCGTTACGGGTGTGATTGTTTTTGCCTAATCCTAGTTTTTTTCCCCTTAGGATTTCTAAATCAAGACTTGGTTTCGCTCACGGCTTTGGTGTGACAATCTTTTCCATCAAATGCTGCCCTTTTCGATGCAATGGCGTGGGTACCTAGAAACCCATTTACAGTGATTTTCCTATTTGTCTGCGCGTTTCTATTTTTTATTTGAGAACTGGGATTCAAGTTTTTGCGGAATCCAAAAAATGCTTTTGCATGATTGGATGAAAATATTTGCGGTCAGACTACCCTTCTTTGCGTACAGTCGTGTCCATGTTCACTATTTACTGAGATAGTTTATTTCAAACCACAGCGAGACGAGTTTATTTAAAGAAGTGGTTCTCTATTCTTGCATCTAACGAAAAAGCTCTCAGAGTGTCTGATCCATTCTTGATAGTCTGAGCGTTTTACTTTTCGCGCTGCTTGAACAATACGTTCTTGAAGGTTATCGTGAACTCGTAAGGGCTCCTTTCTTACCCTAGCCTTCACTTTGGCCTAAAACTCTTCTATTGGGTTGAGAAATGGAGAGTAGAGAGAAAGATAGAAACATTAGTATCCTCTCTCTTCGACCAACTGCTTAACCTTGACTGGTGTATGAATGGGCGCATTATCCATGACAAGATAATAGCCGTTCATTCCGTGGCAATCCAATCTTTTGTGATTGCCTAATGGACAAAGTTTAAGATATAATAGAAGAAAAAAAAGAACATAACTACATGCAGGGACTATTAAAGTGGAATATAAGGCAATACAGTTGAGCAGAACCAGAACTGGATACCATTGCCCTGACAACTTCTGATGCCATAACTGACAGAAACGGATATGATAGCATCAATGAGGAATAGAAACGAACGAAGAAGGTATATTTTTCTCTACAGATGTTCCATTCTGTTCCAGATCTTCTATCAGACAGAGTTCATTTGTACTTTTGGGAAAATTGATGTCTTATCTCTGAATTGTTGTCATCCATAAGACATCCATCGAATTTCTTAAAAGCAAAGGGACAACACATTTTGGCTCTTTGGCTCTGTTCTCCAGAAACATCCCCGGTATGTACTTCGCATTGATCATATGTACAGAATGACTGATGTCCTTCTTCCGTATCCTTTAGCCTGCATGACCTCTGTCCCGAACCACCTTGGTTGTGTGAGTAAGCTCCCTGTACTCCACTCAGTAAGTGAAAAAAGAAATGTTGTCTGTTTATGCACAGTGTCATTCATTATCTTCTGCTTCCAAGTCCTCGCCAGGTGTTGCATCGCTTCAAGTCCTCTGCAGTGCGTTACAATCAAACCGGCCGCTCATGGAAGCCGTTCCCTCTCTCTCGCCGCCCCCACCGATACAGGTGCGGGGCCGGCCCCTACCTTTGGGTAGGATAGCCCTTCGGTGGGTAAGTAAAAAAAAATATGTCAAGCTATCCTTCCATTTACTAACCATGAACGTATTTTTTACGCTGCTCGAATGAATTTTGTGTCCACTGGAGGGACCAACTTGACGTAAGTAAAATATATTTCCCGCATAATCCACTTACTAATGACGCATTTTTATATCCCTTTTAGCGCAATCTTGATCCTTGCATGGACGCAAAATTTATTTAGAGTAGCGTCAAAATTTGTTCAATAAACAGTATGGTACCAGGGTAAGTTTTTTTTACCACGCAACGAAGTCATGCACCCTGTGTATGTATAGACATTACCACGAACACAGTGGGCAGTAGCTATTCCTGCAGTTTTAGAACTCTTGGCAGAATGTAACCAAGTGTTATTATTGTTAAAATAGCTTGCGATATCAAAGAATTTTTGAGTTATATTAACTTTATGTGAGTGTAGTAACCAAAAAGAAAAAAGAAGAGTGCCTGAATCAACAGTTTATTTTAATGGAACAAAAAGTTCGAGCCATGGTTCAAGAAATCATTAAGAAAAACATTAGTGTATGCTACCATTAAGAATGAAAATAGAAGAAAACGGGAAGATAGTAAGTAATACTTGCCAGAAGCATGCTACCATGGTTATGACAGTAATAATCCAAAGAAGAAAAAGCAGAACGGGGGAAGGGTTCAGGTAGATACAGGGTTAGGGATGGAAATAAGCAAGAAAGAAAAACACAAACATTATTAAGAAATTGGGGGAGGAAGGATTTACAAAAATAGATGTACAAAAGAGAAACAAAGAAACAAGAAGGATTTTTAGTCGCGTTCTGGTTGCTTCTGTGCATAGGCAAAATGCACGTTTTCAAACGTTTTGTATTCATCCGCTTCACGCCAGCATGATTCCAATAAGTCATGATACTCGTCTTCCGAAATATTACTTGATAAACATATTTGTGGCCGCAATGCTTGGTAATAAGCTTTCCATGAATGGAGGGTCAGCTGCCCGAGCTACAGAAACAAGAGTTGTACAGTTAGAAAAAGGAATCCATACCCATCCAACCATAGCCAAGTGACAAACAACTTACTTTTCCGGCCCATTGTCCACCAGGACAAGAAATAAAGGTGGATTTTGTGTTAGTCAGGTCTTGACGAGCCATCAATCGTTCATTTAATCTCCGTCCCGCATGGGGATCCAGCATACGGGATTGCATCAGATGGATTAATCGATCATTACAGTATCTCGTCATGGGACCTGGCCGGTGTAATTCGCTATCGCCTTCTACAAGTTCAATCCATCCAGCAGGCTTCAATACACGAACTAGCTCATCAATTAACGATTCCCATTTAGCTTCCTCAACACCAGGAGCAACAAATCTATTTACAAACATAAGAAAGGATGAGAAACAGCCTTACTTTGTTTAAAACAGTTTATATTACCGCATGAACACATAATCAAAAGTGGCGTCCTCAAAGGGTAAGGGTTCCAGTATATCGCATTGATGAAAAGAACAATTGGTAGGTTTGATCTCGCTTGGAAACATCTGCGCTATGTCAATACCGACAATATTCGATTTTGGATATTCGCCAGCGATCTCCATGGTCCATGATCCTGGACCACAACCCACATCCAGCACACGGGCTCCTTTTCGCAACATATCACTGACGGGAGCTAAATAATTACCCTGGATAGCAAATCGAATCATGAAATGCTGCAAATGCAACCGGTCAATTTCATCTTCGTCGCACGGTAAGAGATACACAGAGGGAAAGGGATGAAATTTTCGGCCACCCATCCATAATTCGTCCTGTGACCCATTAGGGCTCGCCGATGTTCGTTTTTTGTTGTTATTATTAGTAGACTCCATACTAGATCGTGGCTTCATCCCCCTTGTGATCGTGGACGCCACCACAGTGGTTTCTGAAGGGGCTGTAGTGCTAAGGGGGTGCACGGACGTCGGATAGGAGGAAGGAACAGGATCGCCTAAGGATATGGTGGTGCTATGTTCGCATAAGGCTATATTTTCACGCGAGAAAGCTCGAAAAGGCATCAATCTGGCCAACGGTAATTTACGGGAAGAAACAATCACAGGTGATGGTGTGGACTGTTTTCGTATTTTGATGCGTCCCGAAGACGAAGACGGTGAAATCGTAGGTAAAGGATATTGTCGTTGGAACGGGTCGCTTTTTTCTTCAAGTGGCGTTCGCCGTTGCTGCTGGGCCCTCAAGGTTTCAAGGATAGGGTCGCATTGACTGACAGTACTGGCACTGCGATGATCAAGACGTGAATGCTGGTTACCCATGGCGAACAAGAAAAAGATATGGTATAAATAGAATGAGCGACAGGTGGTGTGCGGAAAGAGAGAAAGAACAAAAGCAAACTGTATAAGGGTATAAGTGAAGAGAAAGAAAAGAGACAGAGAGAGCGAGAAGAAAGAGAGAATGGAGGATCAGTGATGCATGGACTAAAGGAGCGGAAAGGGTTTATCGGTTGATGTGGTAAAAAGAGTGCGTGCGTGTGATGTATACTTTGTTTTTTGTACACACGCGCGCTCTTTTTTGTATGGTTATTTCAAAGATAGAAAAAGCTAGAGTCAACACAAGTCGCGACGATATTAAAGCATGCGATTGTGTTACCATGATCGTTCATTATTTTTACATACTATAATCCCCCCAAAACTAAACTATCTTCTTCTTGGGCTTTGTATTCCATAGAGTCCCGGTGTCGTTCTTCTTTATGATTATAAATGAGTGATAGAGATGCTTAATACCATCGCATAGCAACCCTTCTTAGCCGAGAGATTATGAAAGAGCGGTTCTATCCTCTATAAAAAAACATGTCATAATCGGGCATCCATTGGGGGGACTCAGCCGAAAGCTGCCACTTTCCTTTTCAAGCAAGTTATCTTTCCATCCTCTAGCGGAGATTGTTACCAGGTACTTTCTCATGCTGTGGCCATCAAATGGACAATTGCCTTGTAAGGTAATCATCGAAACTTTTCCTTGTTAAATTGGATAGCTCTGAAACTGTAATGTACTGTCCGTTTTTATCGCCAAAACGCAAGATCTCTCTATATATATCAAATAATGGATAAGATTAATAAGCTCTCCAGCAGAGATGTCAAAGAAAGAAAAAAAAAAAGACAGGTAGAATTTCATTCTTTTTCTCTTTGTATCACAACCACCACCACCGAACCCCACTCTACGCCAGTTGTCCTAGATCATTACATGGAAAAAAGGAATATCGGACATGGAGACCACAAAAGGAAGAAAAATAAGGAAGGATTCAGCCACAATCCATATGACACGGTCAAATTGAACTTAATTGAACCAGGTTGTTGTAATGAAACTTATAGGTATTAGTGTACGTGCAGAACAACTTGTTAAACTTTAGTAAACTCGGTTACGGAAAGCCTTGTAACAGGTCCAAATATTCGATCCGCGGATTTAAACTTGTCTCTTTTTCGTACTTGTCATTGTCTGTGGATGATATCTATTGAACGAGAAATCTTACTCCATTACCCTATCCTTGTGTATATGTCTTATAGAACATTCCAAGGATCAACGGAAATAGAATGTTTCTCCCCGGCAAAAGGACGAAAAAATAGTCAGTAATAAGGTTTCCAGTAGCTCAAGAATCCGGACGAAATCTTCGTTTTGTTCCATTTTCCATTTACGTTCTGATCAGCAGGGGATGGTGAGTCATCACTATTTATCGAATTTAATTTTTACGCTATTGTAGAATAAGCGTTGCCCTTACATGGAAGAACTAGAATTTGTAGTAAAAAAAAACGTAATAGGCGGTATTGGTCGGTTGGCTCTACTTTACCTACATAAACTCAGTCTTCTCATGGACGCAACAAACAAAATCTAATACGAGCACTGCTAATTTTCGTTTGCGATGAATCGACGAAACTGTAAATTGCTGCACTCCTACTTAGCGCCGAGAATAATTCCGCGCAACTGCGAGCATTGCTTCCAGAAATTACGGTAGAGAAAACATGGGCAACAGAGCATTTCAAGCACAGAAAGAACAAAGTATCTATGAATGACAGAGAAGACAAGGTTTAAAGTTTGATATTGCAGTAGAAAATGGATATCGTTCAAAATAGTACTGTGTTGTCCAAGACTACTTTATCTTTAACAGATTTAAAAATCCATAGTCTACCAATCATAGTCCTCTCTATGCGTTACCGCAAAATATATTAAAATAGTTGTCAGTGATCATGCCAAATCATATATCTGACAATTGGTGGGACATTAAGTAACTTGGTCACTTCTATATCGACCTCCTGGAGAAATTGTGGACGCCACGAACAAGAACCAGAAGGCAATTTGTGCTCTGAGACAATCACATGTGATATAGGAGTCAAGGGCCTTCACCAGTAGTATACCGTGGGCTGTTTCCATTGTAATTTGCAGGAAAATAAAAACTTCTGCTCCTAAGCATAAATTAATCTCACCAGCTTTACATTACTTAAAAATTGAGGGGTCCCCGCATAATGGCTCTTGCCTAAAACGCTAAACCTTAATAAAGCCTGAGCAACAGTTTCACTAAAATAATATACTTATTAAAAAGGTGACTTAGATCTACATGCACACAATTTCTGTGTCAGTCAAAGCATGGGATGAATGGTTATGAGGTGTCACATAAAAAGACAGAAGGCGTATAGAGGGGGTATTGGTAGGATGGCAATCAAAATTAACGTCATATGTGGCTGATACATTTAGTTTGGCTGAGCGCAAGATAGTGTGATAAAAGCTCACTCCACTTTTTGCTTGGCTCTAAGAAAGAGGAGAAAGAAAAAAAATCTAAAGGTTACCAAATTCCGAAGGATTCTTTATTCCAGTTACACAAAGTTTGCACTACAGAGAAAGAATTTTGTGTCGCAATAAATCATCCATCTATCAATCTGCAACTCAAAAGAAAATAGTTTTTAGGAGATAATGGCTATTGCCACAGTCGGTTGTTACTAGTGTGCTAATGTGAGGGGACATTCTCATATATAATCTTTCTTTCTTTCTCTCTCTCATTGTACCGGACAAGCACGTTTTGAAAGAACAAAGAGTTACTTCATACCCTCTCATTCATAAAATACAAGGTGCTGTCCTTATTTTTAGTCTTGCTAGGTAGCACAAAAATAGAAAGGAAAAGATCGTCTATGCACAGTCAATGCAGCGGGTTATTCTCAAAGCTCTTGAATAGTCCGCTATTCCTCGAGGAAAACGAGATCGGTTTATCCTTCTCAATATCACAAAATATCATTTTCGTCGAACAGTTGCTCATCTCGTGCAAAGACCAATAGAAGACTCCTTTTTGTGAAACTCCAACATAGCATATAGGCATTGTTTAGGAGCGATGTGGACAAATCAGCTTATAGCGTTGCATAGTAATTTTATGTATTCATGCCAAAATTCGATATCCATTCAAGAAGCTCGTGGGCAGCTCACTAAAGCAGCAAAAAGCTTTGTTTTGTAAAACAAAACGAAAAAAAAAAGACAAGAAAATAGAACAGCTGACCTAGAATGGTAGGCCTGACAGGAAAACGGCACATGCCAAGACAATGGACTTTGTATCCTATCTGTTACAGATGTCCGAGTTACCCTTGAGCCGCTGTAAGTCAGGCCACGCTGGAACTACTTGTGGTTAGTTCCATATTTAGTTATTGTCATTTCTCCCTAGGTGTGACATGAAATGAGCCAATACTGCAAAAGTCAGAAGGACTCGCCAAAAAACAAGGACAGATATGATAAAAATATATTTCAAGCCAACAGTTAAGATTGCAATTAGAATTTGTTTAATAAAACAGAAAATGAAGATCGCTGTAAAATAATATTACGTTCACTTGTATTTGATTTCCTTTTTCCTAAAATCTGTTGCTTCTGATCTCTCATTATCTTCTATAGGTTTACTTCGATCCCATCTCAGGACGTTTTGCTTTCCAGAGGATCACTAATTCGTGAGAAAGGCGCAAGTCCCTGTTGATATCCCAATAAACAAGCATAATAACTCCTAAATCACGTCCTTTGGCGCTGTTATCCATAGGTCAAACAAACAAAATTTATTTTCTTTCTTTGCGCACAAACGTACAGAAACTTCTAAATACAGCAACGAATGCGTACAGACGAAAGCTGTCAAGGTTTTGGGTCCACGGACTATTCCTTCTTGTGCCTCTAGATTCGGTTAATGGGACGGCACACAAGCATTGAGAAGCTGATTGCAAGAGCAACCATCCACACAACCTGTAATAAAACTGCATGGATCACCACAGTCCGGCTGTCTCTTGACCAATCCCGACTTATCGTTCATATCTTGCTTCGGAGTGTAACGAATGAGGTCAAGTTGACGATTAGGAGTCGTACCAATAGGAGAAGCGAATGACGGAAAGGCTATGAAGCTGACCATGCTTATCAGGAATATTACCCAAAGGGAATATTGCTTGATCATGTTTGCTTTCGTCATTTTGGATGCTTGAATTGTCTCGAGCAAAGATAAGGATATTCAACTGAAATGGTGCACATATTTATATCGTTAGTTACGATGCTTCTGTAGACCATCTTAGCCTTCCGCATATAATTAGCAATTTCCTAGAGCAGGAAATTTCTTTGTGGGCTTGCATACAGATTCAGTTCGCCATAAAGACAGTTTCAAACCTACGAGTTGGTATATCTGATTCAAAAATAGTAAATTTTTCTTTTGTTCGTTGGAATCACCGGATAAAGTTAGCCAATTACTGGCAGTATTCATTCTCCATCTTTTTGCCAGTATGGAATCCAGAGTTATTGCTTCATAGCGTACCATTACAATTCATTCTACGAAAGTTAAGGGGCTTTTGAGGGAGCCATACCATTGTTGATACGTATCGCAGAGAATACAAGATATCAGGTACTTTCCTCTGTATTTGTCAGCATCTTCCTCCTCATCCCCCATATTGAGAAAATGCAGCCCATCCTCTATCGAAGCTCCAATAGTCTTTCTATTCTCAGATAGCTCAAGTGGCTGACCTCCCAATTCAAAGCTGCAAGAGATACTCGAATATAATTCATTCGAATTTGCAGCGAAAATGGCGGTAAGGCTCAGTTTCAGTCGTCTCAGGTCAGAGGAATGGGCCCTGTCCCATAGGAACTGAAATAGAAATGATTACAGAAAGGGTCACTCCGGTAATCTTCTGCAGTTTTGGCTGTTTAATGAGCTGTTTGTTTACGATGAAAGAATAGAAACAGTCAAGATTAAGCGTAGGGTATGCCAACCTCATGACCAATTAAGATTGAACTTGTGTTGGCATGGACAAGAAAGACTGTTATAGATGTCAGGGTTTCGGCCCTGAAGTTACTAGGACAAGCAGGACAGCGAAAAGTAGATGGAGAAAGCTCAGTTTCAGTCAAGCCGGTCATGATGAAAGCGCTCATCTTGTGGCCATAGGAAAGGGAACGACTTACGGTGAATCCCAACGTCGAAATTAGGAGTTGGTTTCCCACATGGAGTAGATGGGGTTAAGAGCATTCATGATACTCATACAGTAGTTGGAGACATTTTACAGATGCTTTCCAGCAATTTTTTCTTTTATTTTGGTCAACATGTGTACAAGCACAAGGCTTTTTTCTTTTTTCATTTCCTTTTGTTTGTAATAATAAGTAGGATCAGAAATGGTGGTTCGTCCACACAGGGCCGCGTCGAATCAAATGACGAATTCATCCGTAAACCCACAATTTCATCATATGGAAAACATTAATTGTTGAGGTGCCGTAGCACTCTCATACAGATTAAGTATTCCTACTAATGGTAAGGAGTTTATGTGGGCCACGGAAATCGCCCTTATTTATAGTTTTTTCCTTACTCTCGGAGTAAGTAAATTTTTTTTTTACACAGTCCTTGTGCGCTGTTTCAAAAAGTTGGGTTGACTGAAACCATCCTTTACCTGGGTGTGTAACCCCGATAACCATGCCAAGCCACTGCGGACCTTTTGGGTATTTCTCGCGATCTGTGCACTACACCAACAGAAGGTTACACGTACACAGCATCTTTCGCACGTTATATTGGCTTGACATGGGGAGGGGAGTGCCCACAGAAGGAGTGCCCGACGGAATTCCATTAATAATACCGAGGGAAACCGCATGTTCAACACAAAGCGGTCGATTTCGTCTTTCAAAATGATATCTTTATTACTATGCATTATGGCTAAAATTAATCGCTTTTTAAGGAAGAATTTTTGATCGTTTCGTCCATCCAATTCTGAAGAGCATCATTCATATCCCCTGAGCTTGCACTGAGAGTGCGATGAGGGTGATATTCCCCGTACACGTCATGATGAGTCGCTTCGCTATCAGATGATTCTCGTTCCAGAGCAGGCTCAATGGTGATATTCAAGTCAGATAATCGTCGAATATCCATATTAAGCGGTAGCTGATCTGAAAGTCGTCGATGCTGAAACTAAGATGATATCGCGTGTAAGTAACAGAAATAGATACGCTTTCGCTTGAACTGAAATACTACCATATAAACTTCTTCATCTAGGCGCTCTTTCATGTCTTCAAATCCGTACAGACATTCATGGATAAAATCAGCCAGATCTACGTTCGTCATAATTCATTCATAAGCACTTGATACATTGGATACATTTATCATTACCCAGTTGATTCGGATGAATGTCGCTGGTTTGGGAAATATGGCCGGTATCGAAGATGCCATCTTCATCCACGATACCCTTCCAACCATCACCGAGATCGATTGCACCACCATCGGTCTGGAGATTGTTTTCTGCTCCTATGCTTGTCAATGCCTCAATGCCACTTTCTATTCCAACAATACGCTCTAATGCCTCTTCAATATCATCATCGATAGGATCTATAAAGCCATCCACAGGCCCAGGCGATATCCGTACATCATAGTACACAAAGATTTGGTCCTCGAAATCCACATAGAACAAGCAAGGTACATTATGTCTGGGAGAAACAGCATAGAGACCTATCAAATAGTTAGCATTTAAAAACAAGATATGCTCTATTCTACCCACCTGCTGTGAAGGCACATACCCGACCTTCAAAAGCAAACTTTACCAATTGAAACTTGATCTTAGATTTTCCAAGAGCAGAATCTTCTTGTGAAACTTCTTCTTCTTCTCCTTCTTTTTCTTCCACCCGCTTGCTCCAATCAATTAAATAAGTAATACCATTCCAAGCACAGGCTACAAAAAGCTCATTATCCGGCAGATCTTCAGCTTCCGATCCTTCACTCCAGCTTCCTTCCGACCCAGAGATACTGCTGCTATCGACACTGTGTCGTCCTGAATGATGATGAATGTTTATATCATCGTCGCTGGATGTGCCTGAGTCCTCATTATTTTGCAAACTGAATATGTGTGACGTTACGCTAGTAGGTGTCACTAAACCTGCAGCAATATCATTTTGGGACGTATTTTTTGTCTCATTTTTTTCAGTCATTCCAGAATTGGAGATGGATAGTCTGGAAAAGCCAGGAGAAAGCGCGTTAGAAGAGGCAGAGTCGGTTCGGACAAATGGCGCAGGAAGACGAGGTTGAGGCGAGTTTGATGATAAACTGCTTCTGTCTGGTCGCATGTTTAGCTGTGTACAATGTGTGTGTGCAGTAGATATATCCAATGTTGCTAAGCTGAATAGCTTGTGAGTGACAAATAGATCGCTCTGGGATGAGGTTTTTGTTCGGAGATCATAGACCGTAAACTTGCCTATCATACTGTTAGACAAATTCTTTAACTAGAGCTATCTGATAGCTTACCATCCATACTTAACATGCCTACTTCTGTGCCTACACACTTTCGACTTGGATCGGATGTAACTTGGTGCCGTTTTCCAACAACTATTTCGGTAGCCACAGCACCGCTCTCTTCATCCCCAATAATATCGTCGCCGTTCATTATTGGCCAGTTTTGTACAACATAATTGGATCTTCTTATCTCATTGCCGGCAGGATCCTTTATGTCGCTTAAGCCTCCGTCATCCTTACTAACAATTAAGTTCTCCGTTTCTAGCCCAGTAGGTACAGATGCTTTTGCTCCACTGCCTTGAAGCAAAGTCCGAATAGTCCGGGTGGCCTTTCTCAAGTTGGAGAACGGGCCTTGGTTAGCTTTTGGCGTTGTAGCTAAATCTTCCTCTTCGGCTTCTCTCTTATCATCCACTTTGGGTTTTGTTTCCTCTGGTTGCGCAAAATACATGGAGTGTTTTCGTTGTTTATGTTTACCGTAATGTGTGCTAGGAGAATATTGCGGTGTGAAATCGCGGTTGAACCGGTTGCCTTCACGATCGATAATGGTGAATGTATTACCAGGTTGGGCTACAAGTAGAATAGGCTCATTTGGTTTATCTGGATGCATGGTAGTCGACAAAGAGGTGATCTAGGGACAGGATAAGGTCTCTGATGTGGATGAAGAGGAGTTACCTGTCCGTCAAAAACCCACATATCTTTGTCCAGCAAATACATTTTTTCTGTCTCTGTTTTCATGTTTTGTACAGGCTTCCCACTTTTAGTGGATTCTGCATCCTTGACGTCTTTTACAGGTGTTTTGACTTGTTTCGGCCATCCCATTCCTCTACGTAGACTACTTGTTTTTGTATCCTTCTGATCTGTTAATGAGCTACGTTTGCCCTTCTCCCGACTGATCGATAAAACTGAGAGTGACGTATGTAATGGAGAAGATAAATATTGCTGCGAAGGATTGGTGATGTTAGGTGAGGAAGCTGATGTCGAAGATGAACCGAGCGAGGGACTTCCGTTGTCTTTACACGTCGGATCTGGAGAATAATATGCGTCGCTGCGAACTAGCTGAAAAGCATGAAGAATACGATCGGTACGAGCCAAAATCAATTCGTTCAGTCCGTCGCCATCTGCACAATTGAGTTAAATATGGGACTATCTATACGTTGCCTCAACTTACCGATGTCTGCGATTAATATCCTATTGACATTGACAGGTACTTTTAACGTCAGATTGGGAGCACGTAAATTGTGAATATGCGGTGTCGTGTGCTTCTGATGATCAGCGTGATGTCGATTATAAATAGAGTTATCGTCTGTGTTATTGGCCATCATACGTCGAAACGCTTGGATACTCGCGGTATCAGAAGAACGTCTTCCGTGCTTTAAGTATTCATCAACTGACATATGATGCTGTGCATAGTTGCCAGAAGAAGTGCCGTGCATCGAAGCTGGTATGTCAAAGATGTGTGCATGCCCTTCGGCATTGATACAGACAACTGAGTTCTAATATCAAACGTTACCAAAAATCTGTAAGTCTAACTCCTTATTTACCTTGCCATGATTTCGCGCGTCGCCGATAGCAATACAAGTGATCTAGATAGCCGAGTTTGGCACGTATTTCTTGAGTTGGTCAAGCTTACCGTACCAAGTCCGCGACAAATGAATGTAGGTAGACCAAGAGGACATTCTCCCTTGAAGATTGCCAAATCACCGTTGAGATTTCCAATGACAAATTCATTTCCCTAAGACCGATTGGTAAATACTAGCTGGAGATAGAAAAAAGTATAGGGAACCTACGCCGTCATTATCAACGTCCCCTATGACAAGGGCATGTGGATTCATGTTGCCTGAGAAAGACCATTTTAACCGGTTCACTAGTGACACCGTTCGTAAAGACATGTAGCAGCTTGATCACTCGCAGTGCAAATGGCGGTCTTTGAAACCGTCTTGCAGATATGCGCTTCTCGAATAGTATTCTGTGACAGCCAATAGGATAAGCTGATATTCAGCTCTCCAAAGAGTGGCAGGACTGCTCATCTGGGGTTATTGTTTTGAGGGTGAAGTGACCTGACATCGTCTGTTCCCAGTATTATTGAGACAAACATGGTTGATATCTCGACGACCATCGCTGGCCACCGTCTTCCTAACATCTTCTTTAACGCATCTGGTGTCTGCTGTCAGCACAAGGAAGAATTGCAGCAACTTCTGGACAGCGAGTCGGGATCCTTGATCACCAAATCAGCCACATTAGAAAAGCGCGAAGGTAATCCATCTCCTCGTTATGTTCCTTTGCCTGGCATGGGAAGTATCAATTCCATGGGTCTTCCCAATGAAGGTCATGAATATTATCTTGACTATGCCAAGTCATACGACTACACCAATGCCAAACCTTTGTTCATTTCCTTGTCCGGTTTGTCTCTGGCTGATAACGTGAAAATGGTCGAAGCTTTTGCAGCTGCTGATCTGCCTTGCGTACTTGAGGTGAATTTCTCCTGCCCTAATGTTCCTGGAAAGCCTCAGCTCGGATATGATCTGGAAGCAATGGAAAACGCACTGAAGGTTTTGGCTCCCATTATCAAGAAGCCATTTGGTATCAAATTGCCACCGTACTTCGATATTGCCCACTTTGACGCTGTTGCTGATATTATCAATCGTTTTGACAATCTCGCTTTCGTGACTTGTATTAACTCTGTGGGCAATGGTTTGGCCATCGATTTCGAAACCGAAACTGCAGTGATCAAACCGAAAGATGGATTTGGTGGACTGGGTGGACTTATGGTTCTTCACACTGCTTTGGCCAATGTGAATGCCTTTTACCGTCGCCTCAAATCGGATAAGCAGGTTATTGGCGTTGGAGGAGTGACATCTGGCAAGGAAGCCTTCTTGCATGTATTAGCTGGCGCAAGTGCTGTCCAAATTGGCACACAATTGAAAGAAGAGGGCCCCGAGTGCTTTGCACGCGTGACGAAGGAATTAGAAGAAATTATGATTGCAAAAGGTTACAAATCGTTGAACGATTTCCGTGGTAAAGTTAAGACCTTGTAAATAAATATTTTGGCTTAATCGTTTCCTCATTGAGGGAAACCTTCTCGTTTACTGATCCTTATGAGTTTCTGGTTATTGTTCAATAAACGGATATTGCAACAGAAAGATCTTACTATAGTATTTTTCAAAGTTTAAAAATACCACGCAAAGTTGTTTGAAGTTTCAGAGAGGCAGTTTTTTGCACAATCGCCCAGTCAAATTAAAGAAAGTTCCTGTTGTGAGATGACGGAAAAATGGTGGGATTAATGCTTGTGCAGTTATTGCTCTGTTTGAATCCTACAACATCCAATTTGCTGAGGAAGCCAACTTCAGTGGACTGGCAGTAGACTTTTTTCAGGCTCAATACAATGCTTTCTGCGCTGCTTACAAGGCGAGAACAGGCAGGGAAGACGGCCACAAGTATATCAAAGGTTGCTACTTCCACTACAAGCAATCTTTTCAAAGATTGGTAGCAACCCACTCCATCCTTCCTCAGCACCATGCAAGCAAGTTCGAGAAGTACACGAACCTCATGTATGAACATGACAAGCTTCCATGTTTTCGACGGAGCAGTGGCCGCGTTAAAACATGAATTCTCAAATTCTGTTAAATGGCTAGCTTGGTGCACTAATCCCACCATCGTTGCCATGATTTTCTAGTCCAAGGCCGAACATGGTGAAAAAAAACTGCAGCAAGACTGTACGCGGACGACAAACGGTGTGGAGTCTTTCCACAATAGGCTATATCAAATCGTTAACTTTTATCAACACCCTGACCCAGATGTTTCACTACCTGAGGTCAGAAGAAGTTGCCCTTGAGCAAGACAGAGTACTGGTACCAGTACGCTACGCTCAATCTAAAAAGGTGTTGCGCAATACAATTTATTATATAGCATTATTCTTGTTATTGTTATTTTTTTTTTAACTTAACTGTATCATCTGTGCTAGAACTTGCAAACGAAAGCCAAAACGCAACGCAAAGGATGGTGGAGTTTCTGATACAACCACAGAGTTCATCATTCCGGCGAAGCGACAGCGCAGAAATAAAGTGTCAAAATGCAGAGGTAATGATAAACTAACTGTGACCTGACGAATAAATCTAATCATCCGTTCAATCTAGCAGATAACAACGGTATCATAGATAATAAGGAAGATGCACGCTCTGCGCCAGTTGCTGTTTTGAACAGAATCTCGAGAAGTGATATACCTGGCTTAGGCGTATTTAGACTGTAAGTGTTCCTTCATAAAGCAGAAAATGAATTTACATGTGCTTTTAGGGAAGCAAGCGCCAGCAATCAAGCAGAGGTTGCTCCTGAAACCATTTCCCGCAACCAAGCCGTCAGGTACACAGGAAGTAATTAATATACATTGATGCTAACTGGTCAATTCATGACGCATCAACACCCCAGTCAATCCATGAGATCAGCGTCAATAAGGATAATTCCTGCTACCTTGGCTGTATCTTAGAGCTACTTTTCCATACTATCGTTCCGTCCTTGCCCAAGTTCAATCCCTATGCAACAAACGCAGTCGACGAGCTTTTTTCAGATTTGCAATATTTATCTCTCAGAAGATGCAGCTCTGTCGAAGCAAATACACAGTTCAGGGAATTTGCATGGGCGAAAATGCATGGATTATTTATTCGCGGCGCTTATGACGACCCAGCAAACGTCATTCATGGATTCTTCGACGCTTCTCCAGTTGCAGCCACTAATATGGAAGTATCTTTTGATGTAAGAAAGCACTTTGTCTTCAGAGACTTCACGCAATGAAGACTGTGTTCATGCTACACGCAAAGGGCCGGCATTGCATACTGCAACAACGGAGAACGCTGCCACGGACTACGAAAGTCCCTCCCTTCAGTATCTGAGCAACGATATTTGTATCAATCACGAGCTTACTACAGAAGACGGTAGTTTTGGGCAAGCGGTGACAGAAGACCTGATCTACAAGCCAAAGATGCTCAACAACACCGTCCCTGTAGGCACATTCGAGGCAGCATGAGAGGAACGATAATGAAGTCAAACGAGGTTCATGAATTGCCTGACTTCTTGTTTATATGAGATCCTCTTATGGATTCACTCATGTATTACCCTCAACAAGCAAGAATTTGTGGGGGAATTTACAACATATGTGCCCGTATTCACTCAACTGCTGCCACTGGCCAGCACTTCTATACGGACACGGCTGACGGGCCCAAGCTGTTCCGCATTGACAATTTGAAACCTTTAATGGAGCCAATTCTTTGCAAAGCTGGGCCAGAGTCTCAACTCGCTGGGCAAAAGGAGAATACAATTATTGTTTGCTATAGAAAATAAAAAAAAAAAGAACGTTACTTATAAAATATAGTAAATTGCCTACTGGTGCTCGATCGTACAATAAAAGGAGTGATGTGCTAAAAAGGGAAAGTACAACAAAACCTCTCATTTTACAATACAAACATACAGCGCAGGTACAATAAAGGTGGCTTCACCATAGGTTTTAATGGCTAAGTACAATAAAGTTTTTTTTGTTATGGATGACAACAATTCAGGATTAAGCATCGATTTTATTTACATGTACTGTTGGGCGCAAAGTAATACAAGTGTCCGCCCAGACTAGATCAATCCTTGAGGAGCTATAACAGTAAACAAAAAAACCCCTTTCGGGACAAGGGTAAAAAAGGTAGAAGGGAAAATTAAGGAAAGGTATGTGTCAAAAAGCTATGGAATCAGAATAAATGCTCAAGCCAAGTGACAAGGCTTTGGCCAAGAGGCCTGTCAGTTGGGATCAATGTATAATGGTGTAATTGGTCCAGTTCGTGTAGAAGCGAGTATATGACTGGCCAACGATAGATCCATGAGAGTGCGGTACTTTTAGAAATGGATGGGCGTATTGGCAGCATGTTTAGAAGAAATGATAGGGGATCTACAATAGACCTTGGGGTATAAAGCCGTCGGTGCATATCTAGACAGGTAATAGCGTGTCGCCGGGATAGGGTCTATGTCGGGTGCCTTGGGCATGGTTTGGAACAACAATCCAGAGATAAGACAACAATTTTCTCAAGAATAAAAATGGATTCAGTCTGATAGAAAGTCTGGAACAGAGTGGAACATCTGTAGAGGAAATATACCCTCTTCGTTCGTTCCTATACATCATCTGATGCTATCATATCCGTTTCTGTCAGTTATGGCATCAGAAGCTGTCAGGGCAATAGTACCCACTTCCAGTTCTGCTCAACTGTATTGCTTTACATTCCACTTTCATTTTCCCGGAATGTAGTTATGTTCTCCTTTTCTTCTATTATATCTTAAACTTTGTCCATTAGGCAATCACAAAAGATTGGATTGTCACGGAATGAACGGTTAGTATCTTGTCATGGATAATGCACCCATCCATACACCAGTCAAGGTTAAGCAGTTGGTCGAAGAAAGAGGATACTAATGTTTCTATCTTTCTCCCCACTCTCCATTTCTCAACCCAATAAAAGAGTTTTGGGCCAAAGTGAAGGCTAGGGTAAGAAAGGAGCCCTTACGAGTTCACGATAACCTTCAAGAACGTATTGTTCAAGCAGCGCGAAAAGTAAAACGCTCAGACTATCAAGAATGGATCAGACACTCTGAGAGCTTTTTCGTTAGATGCAAGAATAGAGAACCACTTCTTTAAATAAATTCATCTTGCTGTGGTTTGAAACAAACTATCTCAGTGATAGTGAACATGGACAGGACTTTACCCAAAGAAGGAAAACACAGTAAATGGAAGTAACATAGCTTTTGGACGTTGATGTTACGTTAAAAAAATTACAGACAGAAGGACAAAATTGGCATAGGAATGATTACTTCTGTTGGCAATAGAATATGGTAGAAACAGAGATAAATCGAGAGTGTTCAATGAAGGTACATGTCTACAGGAACAAAGCAATAGTCCTCCATATAAGGATCCAATCATTGAGCAATTTCCTCATATATAAAACGGGTGGAGGTCAATCAGACAATATGTTCAACTACTCATTGCACTTTGGAAAGCACTTTCCCCTTCGCACTACTGCTGAAATTTTTACACAACACCTATTTAATGTTCTTAATATTCTTCTACCCACTTATTGCAGCTCAGCTCTCTTGACCCACACATCAAGATTCACCCACATAGCAAATTGCTACTGAGAGCAAATCGACTTCTTGGGCCTTCTTGGAAAGCGTCAGACAATATCTCTGACGAATCTAATCCTCTACTTCATTGCTGGACGCACTCTTTTCTCCTAACTAAACACTTCTATATATCAACCGAAGAGTACGACGATCGAACCGGCTTGCAAGAAACTGGTTGTAATACTGCGAAAAATGTTTTTGTGCGCAAAAATTTCTCGAAACTGCAGTATACTTAGAGAGATAGAGAGATTAAACGATCATTTCATTTCATTGGCCTCAAACAGAAATGTTAAAATGCAGTAAGCAGTTGTGACTCAGATTTCTACTCGCACCCCACAAGTTGTCGTGCCCGAACAATATAACTCTTCAGCCTTTATGTGTCGGTCTCTCCACTTCTTTTCCTTGACCTCAGTATGTCTGACCTTTCAAGCGTTCAAAATGCAACTACAACTGACCAACCTCCTCCTTCTAAATCTCCGCTCAGTGATACGTTGGAATGGCAACACACGACTCCAGCAGCATTCACTACTCCACTAGCACACCAAAGAGAGTTTGTCCCAGATCTTGATCGTGTCTCATCCAACACGGAGATCGGATCAACGAAATTACAGCAAGAGCCGTCAAATGAGCAAACTGCTCTCACACGATCATCCTCTGTTACGCAAGTATCGACCTATCCAGCTCCGCAACTTAACCCTCTCTCCGCTAAGCGATTGCCCCTCAGAAAGCGACTCGCACAGAAAGAGCTCCTCATTAAACCATCAGAAGTACCAATTAGTGTTCCAGAAACATCTGCCACTCAGATATCGATGGCTCCTGTTGAGAGTTACCCTGTTTCGGATAGCGGCGAAACGACGGAAACGGACGAAGAGGATGTTTTCAAGCCTGTAAATGCTAAACGGAAAAAGTCGTTGGATCAGTATTCAACAATGCCAAAGAAAGTATCTATCATTAGCCCTGAAATTTCTGGAGGAAGACGATTTTCATCATCACATTTGGACCATATGGAAAATCCAGCATCCCAGCCTTTGAAGAAAATACGACATTGGATTATAAAGAATAAAACACCCTCGGAGAATGTCACTGGTCAATTTAATATCGGCAATCCCTTATTATGGGCCAATGAAAGCAATGTGAAAGAGGTAATTGAGCCATTTCTCTTACATATTGAGTTCATAAACCGCACGTTCAGTTTCCTTATGATATGGATATTCCTTTAACACAAGCGTCCGGCTCTTGGTTCGATGATGGTCGTGTAAGCATTACTGAAGATAGGATAATCCTGTTTTGACGCACTTGCTTTATCCAGCCCGTGAAAGAAACGAAAAATAGGAAGATTCTGTTAAGTGACGGCACCAAAAAGTCAAGGAGCCGGAGAAACAGTGCAAGACGGAAAACATTATCAAAAGCCACTAATGGAACACTTTACTGCATCTGCCGCAAACCATACGACGCCAGATTTATGATTGCTTGTGATCGATGCAATCAATGGTTTCATGGCGAATGCGTTGGTATTAGTGAAGCGGAAGGAGAGTTCATCGATTTGTATTTCTGCGTTGAATGCTCAAACGGTGAGATATGTTTCTCAATGACAACTTTTGCTAATATTTATGCAACCTAGTAACCGGTAAAACAACCTCCTGGAAGCCACGATGTGCCAATCCAGCATGCCATCAGGCTGCTCGAATTGGAACCAACCAAGGGTTCTTCTCAAAATATTGCTCGGATGCATGTGGATTACAAGTCGCTCGAGCAAGATTAGAGCTTGCACAGATAAAGCGACGTTTGGAAACACAAGATGATATAAGTGTACCAGAAGCTATGGTTGCCAGACAGCGGCGAAGCAGAATCAACTCTTTGGCAGACTTGAATGATCGGCAAATGCTAGAGAAAGTTCAAAAAGAAAAGCAAACTATCGAAAACCGCTTGATCGGCCTAGGTCGGCGACATATCTTCCTGAAAATGCTTATCGGAAGACATCAAAACGAATGTGGTTATGATAGTCGCTTAAGTTGGCCGGAAACTAAGTGGATGCAAGTGCAGGACATTGTTAACGATAATGGTGATATATCACTGAAATTAGAAGTGTATGAACCATACGATACATGTCAACGAAAAATATGTACCAAGCATGTCAACTGGCAAAAACTAATATTACAGCAAAGCGAACGAGAATGTGGCGAACAGCAAGAATTGTTGGATACGCTATGTGGAGAATGGGAACAAATCGCAGCGCGGATTGCCAAGCGGCGTAATGTAGCGGAAGCCGCAAAAACTTTGTCCAATGCTACCATTGCACACAGCAGCTGACTGCGATATTATCCCCAATATGATGAAGGAAGAACAATCGCATCGATCACTCGTTTGTTGCATGCCAGCGCAACAAAGGAAAGCATGGACATATACATCTCTAGAATTTTTATCTATAGTTACAATTATTTGGTCCGAAAAAAAATAGTGTTACTGCCTATTGAGAGTTGTGATCTTGGCATCATAGGGATTTACCCCTCCATATCCTCTCCTTACAAATAGTTTGTTCTTTGCCGTTTTTCAGATTTGATTGATATGCTTTAGGCAGGCAAATGATGTCATATGCGTTTGCTTAAGTTGGGTTTTACGTTTGCAAAATGCATGCTGGACATACAAATTCCTAGTAAGTATGCAAACGGCAACGGTTTATTGGTATCGTTGTCTGTATAGTAGGAAGTTAGGTAAAAACACTGTACTAGCAGAAAGTTTACTCATGTTGGTCATATCGACGTGCCCATCGTCGATTAAAACACTTTGTCAAGTGTGTTTAATTGGACACCTGTAAGTAAGGAACCAACATATACAATCTATTCTGCGTAGAAGACCTAGTTATGAAAGTGCACGGAAAAACATTTATTTTTCACGGTTTTTAAGAGCACTTTGTCTTGAAAGGAATTGTCGCAAGCATGTGCCCAGCATCGTCATGGATATTGGCGCTCCGCAAGCCCAATGCTGGAAGAGAAACAAGCTATGCCAAATATTGTTTGTTTTATTTTGCCCTGGAAGTAATGGTCATATTACCATTTGCTTTAATCAGCGAGAAACATACACAAGCTATGTATGGTAGGTTGAACTCTAGGAAAGATTTGGGTTAGCAAGACGTTCGGGTTTACCGTAAGCTGCACTGCGACGTTCATCAAGGTGATATATGCTCAGCAGCAAACTCCGCTAAACGGCCCACCCAGGTCCCTCCCAGGCTTTCCATAAATCTTGGGTAGCGATCTCTCTCTTTCTCTTTCTTCTTCGGTTGCCTAAACCTGTCGTCCCTTCCCATTGCACGGTTTTGAGCTTGCATTTCACTATATAACTATTCTTTGTTTATGCGTCGACTGGATTCACTTGTGTGCTGTGTTTGGATGGCAGTCCTGCTTTGCTGCCAACTTGCACGGACACAAGAGCTTTCTGAGCGGGATTACATCAATCGGTTATATTACACATTATACACGCCCTCAGCCAATGATGAAGCAGCTGCACTTGTTGCGAGTAAACTCGGAGCTCGATTCGAAGGGCGTGTGGGAGAACTAAAGACCCATTACTGGATCAGCGTAGACCGATCGCTGGAAAAACGGCAGGAAGGAGAGGATAGACTAATTGCACTGTTCAAGCTATATAAGGAGCAAACATTACAAAAGCGAGAGGGTTCAGTAGAAGCCTTTGACCACATCGAACGATTAGATCCTCAGATTCCCCGACGTCGGCTCCATAAGCGGGCCGTTATTCCCGCCAAACGCCAAGAGATATATGAAGATGAACCACCAGTATCTCCTGTCATTGAAAACATACAGGAAGAACAGAAAATAAATGGATATGCTATTTCTGCTTCCACAATGCTTGATCAACCTGGTGGATTTGACACATTGAAGCAAATGTTAGGAGTCCAAGATCCAGGATTCGAACGCCAGTGGCATCTGGTAATAAAAAAGAAATACGTGAATAGACGGTTATTAGGTGTCTAAACAGAAACCTTCGTGTTTTTTCGCCCATAAGATCAATCAAGAACAACGTGGCCATGACTTGAATGTCACTGGAGTCTGGAGCCAAGGTATCACTGGCAAAAATGTGGTCGTAGCAATCCTAGACGACGGCTTAGATATGGACAGTGAAGATCTAAAAGAGAATTATGCAAGTGTTTCCCAACCCTTATTTTATTAAGCTTTCTTCCATTAACGATTTATATTTGTCCATTTCCTCATTAGTTTGCGGAAGGGTCTTATGATTTCAATGACCAGACGCCACAACCCAAACCAAAATTGAGCGACGACACACATGGTACACGATGTGCAGGTGAAATTGCTGCTGTAAGAAACAATGTTTGCGGAGTAGGAGTAGCCTATGA
Source organism: Apophysomyces trapeziformis B9324 (assembly GCA_000696975.1). Classification (NCBI taxonomy): domain Eukaryota; kingdom Fungi; phylum Mucoromycota; class Mucoromycetes; order Mucorales; family Mucoraceae; genus Apophysomyces; species Apophysomyces trapeziformis. The sequence goes on from JNDP01000967.1 coordinate 33,801, forward strand.
AGCTAAAGTGGCAGGTAAACTTGGGATTTTTTGAAAAATAAATGGAGCTGACAAAAGTCTGTTTAGGCATAAGGATTTTATCAAGCGATATCACAGATGCAGATGAGGCTATAGCGTTGAACTATAAGTACCAGGATAATCACATTTATTCCTGTTCGTGGGGACCACCTGATGCTGGTGACGTTGTGGAAGCGCCACAAGGTATTGTGATGGATGCCATCAAGGAAGGAATCGAAAACGGTCGTAATGGGAGCGGAACAATCTTCGTTTTTGCTTCAGGAAATGGAGGAACAAACGATGACAATTGTAATTATGATGGATACACAAATAGTCTGTATACTATCACAGTGGGAGCAATTGACCATGTGGGAAAACATCCTTATTATGCAGAACGCTGTGCAGCGCAACTGGTTGTTACGTATTCTAGTGGCAGTGGAAGTTCCATTGTAAGTTATTCGATCGTAACACAAAAGAGGTCTGATAAGATAATTCCAGTATACGACCGATGTTGGCCCGCAAACTTGCACTTCGAAACATGGCGGAACGTCAGCTGCTGCTCCACTAGCAGCTGGCATATTTGCTCTAGTTCTTTCTGTTCGTCCCGACCTCACGTGGCGAGATATGCAGCACTTATGCGTTCAGACAGCCGTTCCTATTTCCCTTGAAGATAACGATTGGGCATCACTTCCGTCTAAGCGGATGTACAATCACAGATTTGGTTACGGAAAACTGGATGCCTATAAGATCGTCGAAGCAGCAAAGACGTTTAAGAACGTAGGACCACAAACGTTTTTACAACTATCGACAGCACCATCTGAAAAGGCAAATATCGCAGATTTGACGAACATAAATGGCAGCATCGACAAGAGCAAAGCTTTATTAAGTGAAATAACAATAACGCAAAAAATGCTAGATGAAGCAGGTCTTGGGCGACTAGAGCATGTGACGGCCACTGTCAATGTTGAACATGGACGCCGCGGCGATCTTGAAATATTGCTCGAAAGCCCTAATGATGTAGTCAGCCAACTAGGGTCCCCTCGAAAATTTGATACCAGCACCGATGGGTTGATCAACTGGACGTTTATGAGCGTGAAGCACTGGTAACATTGTGTCGCTTTAGTTGCTGAAAATGAGAACTTATTCTCTTTTTATGTTAGGGATGAAAACCCTGTAGGAACTTGGAAATTACGCGTTGTAGATGGGAAAAATCCACAATATACTGGCAAGTTCGTCAACTGGACGCTCACACTATGGGGAGAAGTAAAGCCGGGATTTACAGGAACCCCAATACACGCCCCTGTTAAAACCACTGACGAAGAGGCAATCGCCACAACATCCATCACTTCTTCCGCGACAGCTACTATTAATTCGGGGAAATTCAACAGTACCAGCGCCGGCACTAGCGAAGATGCTGCTTCCCAGAATGTAGAAGAGGAAGATAACTTTTTTGTCTATACCCTTGTGGCTCTGTTTGTGGTTGTCAGTTTCGTAGGCACGACATACATTGTGCGTAGGCATGTCGCGGGTCCTGGCTCAGCAACAGATACTACAGGCTACGTGAGTGCTCCTCAAAGAGACGAAGATGAATATGAAATCGATGATCTTGGGAGGAGTGCGCATGCCAGACACTCAGGAGATGATGGAAACGAGGAGGATGAGGAATATGAAGGCGCTTCTAGTCAAAGTCCCATATTAAATAAGATTGATCCAAAAGGGAAAGGAAAGATGGTTTTACACGCGGCTTCCCATGCTTATGACCATTGATGATATAGAAAGGATCTCTCCCCCCCTACTCAATAAATGCTTCGAATCCTATTGGTTTAGCGCGATTAAGAAAGCCAAACCTCGCCTCCTATTTTGTAAGTCAGTGCCATTCTTCTTAAGAAACAACACAAGAACACTGTAAGATGGGATCATCATCAACCTCCTCTACACTCGATTCAAGATGGGCCACAGATTACGACAGGAACAAAGCAGAAAGCGGGGTCTTGTCGTCTTATGCCCGACGTATGAAGGAGGATTATGACCGAAGTATTCTTGATTATCCAAGGCCTAACAGTCATGCTGGCGACCATCATGCCAAGAGTGACGTTCCTCGTAACACAGCCCGTTTCCATCGAAACGATGATAAGCATATACCCCTCGAGCCCAAAGAAGAAGAAAAAGAAGAAAATTGGGCAGAGCGAAGAGAGCCGGTGAACGGCAGTCCACGAAAACCTTTTGAATTCTCTGTAGATGTTCAACCGTGGGCACCAACATCCTCCATTTTTGCGCCATCGTGGACTGATGATTCAGCCACAACTTCAACCCCTCCTGGGAAAGAGATAGCGGAAACGGCTTCTGCTACCGATTTTGATGTCCCTCCGTTACAAAATGACAACAACTATTCGATAGTCGAAGAAGAAAAAGATTCGGAGGAGATAGAGAACAATCATAATAGCCGTGGACCATCATCGTCGCCTGTTGACAATGCAGCGGTATGGACCGCATGGGCAAAGCAGGAATATGATAGGCATGAGAAAAGGCATTAATGTTTCTAACGTCATAATCATTATCATCAGTATTTAAGAATGTACTATACAGTGGCTTCCTTCATAAAGCTTTTTGAAAACTTGATCCAACAGAGGGCAGAAGATCACTTTATCCTTGTTGCTATGCCATCCTGCAACTAGCAGAGAGAAGAATAAAGAAGTATTAGGACTATAAAGGCACAGATTGGATATACAGAGCCTGTACTTATTGTTAACCCCTATCCAGGCCAAAAAGAGGTCAAAAGATGCCTTAGATGCGCGCTGCAAAGTTGGCCTGTTAATACAAGGGATTTTTGAATCAAATATAGAACGCGGCGCCTTTTTTGGCTACGACTATTTCCTCAGCTGCATTTCACTCCTGGGCCGGTGCGACATCATTTCACACCTTGGTGCGACTTTACTTTCCGCAAAGACACTATCAAGACTTTTGTCCATCCACGTCTTCCTTAGCAAGAAAATATGGAAAAGGGGTACGCGGCAGACCTTGACGTGTTATTCGTATAGTAAGAACACGTCACGAAACAAAAAAAAAAAAGATAAAAATTACGAAGCGCGTTCTTTTTTTCTTTTTCACTTTTGTTTTCGACTCACCTTAACCTGTTTCGATTCCTTTGAGAGCTGTTAAGATTTTTTAAACGTTTTTGCAACTTCAAAGGTGAATCCCGTTAAGTTAAGGAAGGGGAAATTCTTTTTCCCTATCACGGAATCGATCTATTTCAGATGGATTTCACTTCATGGATGATGGCGTTCATACAAGCTTACAGCTAGAATTACGTGTCATCCATCACGCTTGGACGAAACTGCCCTCTGTGGGTTTTTGCTTATTAACCTGCCTTTGAGGCTTATTTCAGAGCGTCCATTCACTGTGCTGTCATGTCAAACGAAGTCTCTTTTTAATTGTTCAGCACAGAAACAAACGGTTGCACCTGGCAATGTTGGATAGCGACTTTGTTGCTGAAGACTTGGTAACCTACCAACACAATGTTTTTGCATTTTTGAATACCTTAAAAAAATAAGCTCAGGCTGTTTTATTTCACTTGCAAATAAAAAAGATCTTTTCTTTTTTTGGTCATTTTAAAATGCGGTGAGGAAACCAACGTTTGGTAGTTTGTCCGGTTAATCCTGCCAGAATTCATCTCATTTGTCTCCTATATTTAAGCCGAAATAATACACAGTGAAACTGCGAATGGCTCATTATAGCAGTTGTGATCTACATGACAATATCAATTACTGCTTGGATTACCGTGGTAATTCTAGAGCTAATACATACGCAAAACGCCTCGACTTCGGAAGGTGTGCACTTATTAGATAAAAGCCAACCCAGTGTAAAAGCTGGTTTTGTTGGTGACTCGTAATAATTTAGCTGATCGCATGGCTTTATGCCGGCGACGGTTCATTCGATTTTCTGCCCTACCAGGCTTTGATTGTAAGGTAGCGGCTTACAATGCCTACAACGGGTAAGGTGGAATGAGGGTTCAATTCCAGAGAGGGAGCCTGAAAAATGGCTACCACATCCAAGGAAGGCAAATTGCCTGATGCCAATTTGGCGAGGTAATAATGGTAAATAACAATACGAGGCCTTTACAGTCTTGCTATTGTAATGAATGCCAGTCTGAATCCCTTTTAACGGGGTGTTCAATTGGAGGGCAAGTCTGGTACCAGCAGCCGCGGTAATTCCAGCTTCAGCTTCAATGGTGTGTGTGTTAAAGATTGCTGCAGTTCATGCAGCGATTTGTCTCTGTGCACCGAATTTGTCGCCTGGGGTTTGAAGACAGTCTTTGGAGAAAGCGTTTTTTTTTCTCCTTAGCTGGCCCCAACAGGCATCTCTTTTATATGAACCTACTTTGTACTGAACCAAACAAGTATTTCCTAATGATATGGAAAACAGCTTTTAGCAATGGATCTCTTGGTTCTCGCATCAATGAAGAACGTAGCAAACTGCGATAAGTAGTGTGAATTGCGTCGAATGAATCATCGAACCTTTGAACGCACCTTGCACTCACTGGTATTCCGGTGAGTACGCCTGTTTCAGTATCATTGAAAACACACAATCAAAAAGGTTTTTTTATATAATTTTTTTGATTGGCTTTGGGTCTATCAAAGTTTGGTTTTGCAAAAAGCCAAGCGGCCTGAAATATATTGTCTGGCTAATTGCATCGTTGATGATCGCTATTAGA